>PVJC01015921.1:0-34610 GCA_004026665.1 Murina feae
GATTTTAAATTCATATTTTTATTTATTTTTTCCTTTTTTATATTTATACTAGGGGCCCGGTGCACAAAAATTTGTGCACTCGGGGTGGAGGGAGTCCCTCAGCCCGGCCTGTGCCCTCTCACAGTCTGGGACCCCTCAGTGGATGTCCTATGATGGCCCCAGTCTGCCAGGCGCCTTTTGTGTGTGTGTGTGTGTGTGTGTATGTGTGTGTGTCACCACTGGGAACCTGCCCCCAGCCGCAGCTGAGGCTCGGAGCAGTCCTCCTGTGTGTGTCTACCTGCTGGGGACCTGCCCCTAGGCACTCCATGGAGGCTTGGAGCAGGCACCTCCTCTATGATGATCTCTCAGACTCTTGCCCTCCCCTGCATGATGTTCTCTTTTTTGAGCTGTGACCAGGGCTGGGTGCTGCCTGCCTCCCAAGCTTGCCTACTGCCCATCTTCCTCCAGCCACCAGAAAGCAGGGAAAACCCCGCCTCATGGTCAGGCCAGCCTTTTCCTGCTCCCTGATCCCCGGAAGGGGTCTGGGGAGCCGCCAAGCAGGACTCCAGCCCCCAAGAGCTTGCTTTCCCGCTCGCCAGTGGCCCCCAAAGGGCCTGGGGAGCTGCCAAGCAGGCCACTGACTCTTTCCCACTCACCGGTCCCCTGCAGCCTTGCTTTCCCACTCCCCAGTGCTCCGCAAAGGGCCTGGGCAGCTGCCAAGCAGGCCGCCAACTCTTTCCCACTCACCCGTCCCCTGCTGCCTTCCTTTCTCACTTCCCAGTGCCGCCAAGGGGTCTGGGGAGCTGCCAAGCAGGCCGAGACCGCCCCGCTGCCTCTTTCCCACTCCCCAGCCCGCCACCTTGCTTTCCCACTTCCTGGTGCCCTGCAAGGGGCCTGGGAAGCCCACCAAGCAGGCCGCCGACCCTGCCGCCTCCTACCCGCTCCCCGGTGCCCTGCAAAGGGCCTGGGAAGCCCACTAAGCAGGCCGCTGACCCCCTGCTGCCTCTTACCCGCTTCCCGATGCCCTCCAACCCTGCCGCCTGTTTCCCACTCACGGGTCCTGGGTCCTGCGCTGTCCCGCCCTGCAGCCGCTCTGTGCACTCGGGAGGTCCCTCAGCCCAGCCTGTGCCCTCTCGCAGTCTGGGACCCCTCGGGGGATGCCCACCTGCTGGCGTGCCTGACCAGCCTGGGTGAGGGGTTTTAAAGCTGCCCACAGCTCCCATTGCCCAACATCCCAGCAAGGCCGGCTGGACGCAGGTTTCCTATAATTGATGCTGTTCCGTTAAGGCAGCTTCTATAATGAAACAATTGTTGCACTTAATTGTTGCAAATGTGCGTTTTTGCTTCAGGCCAAAGGCTAAGGAGCCAGCGAGCAGGTAGTTTCGCTCTCCCTCCTGCTGCAACGGACGCTGCCTAAACGTTTACTCAGGTCCGTGAGTGGCAGAGCTAATGTTGGCTGGGCTAATTTGCATACAGCCGTTCTGATTGGCTGTGGGCGTCCCGGAGAAATGGTTAATTTTACTATTCCGCTTTTATTAGTTTAGATTTTTTTTTATAGCTTCAAAATTTGATTGCTGAAGCTTTCCATAGTTAAGCCTGAGATTCTCCTATTCTTCACCAACCTGGGCCGCCTATCTCACTGACCACCTCTTCCCAACATATCATCTTTCCATGTGTTCAAGCTGTGTCCGGGGAGAGAGGTGCTAATTCCTTTTGAACAACTTGTGGCTTAGTTCCTGACTGCTTCACTCAAGGGGGCAGTGCCTCCAACCATCACAGCTACCAAATGCGCATGGAAATTGACTCCCTCAATTAGATGTCACAGAGAAAGTGGAGAAAGAACATAATTGCAAACTGCAGAGAATCAACAATAATTCAGATTTGTTTTTATTGCATTTTCTTCCAAATTTACCTGAACCAAGGGAAGTTAAAATATTACTTTTAAAGAAAGAGCAAAAATCACATGAATATTAACAAGAAGTAACCTGGTGGTCTAGCAAAAGGCTTAGTGAGTGTGCTTAAACAATCCTCTGAGAAGGTAGTTAAGTCATCACAGTTGGCACTATTTATAAAAGGAAACCGCATTTTTTTCCTTAAGACTTACAAGAAATGCAACTATATTAGCACATGCCAGAAATAAGTTAACTAGATCCTGAATTTTATTACCCTGTCTGATTCCCCAAAGACAGATTTTGTCTAAAATTCAGCTATAGGCTCAATTGTGCCCCGTCAAAAGTTTATATGTTGAAGTCCTAACCCTCCGTACCTCAAAGTGTGACTATATCTGGCGATTGGGTCTTTAAAGAGGTGAGTAACTTTAAATGAGGTCATTAGAGCGGGCCCTAATCCCACAACTGGTGTCCTTATGAGAACAAAAGTAAGACACAGACTCCCACAAAGGAAAGGCCCTGTGAAGACACAGGGAGAACACAGACAGCCTCTGTAAGCCACGAAGAGAGACCTCCGACAAAAGCAACCCTGCCGACACTTTGAGCTCAGATTTCTAGCTTGCAAAGCTGTGGCAAAATAAATGTTGTTCAAGCCACCCAGCCCTAGCAAAATAATACATAATCCAAAACTGTAGATGTTTGATGTGGATAACCCAGGACAGTTCAGCTGAAATACTACATCCACAATACAATTGCTTGCTTCCCATGATCATTTGCATTCAACTCTCAAAACCACTGAAATTAAGCGCATGGCCTTCTCTGTACTTAGTTTTTCCCTTAACCATGAGTTCAAGGACTCAGTCTTATTTAACATCATTATAGTTCCACTGAATGAATGAGTGGATAAATAACACATTGGGTGAAAGCACTTTGTAAACTTCAAAATGTTATATAAACACAAAGCATAATTTATAGATTTGAAGGCTTATTAAAGCAGAACCACGGGTCCTCTTTTCTTCCCATTCCTCATTTCCTGAGTAAAAGGCAACTGCATTGATTCATTAGCTCATTATTTGAAAATGATGCTATTAATGGACTCTCATATGGAATAAATTATGATTTATAGCAATGTGCAGGTTTTACATAGTTTCATATATCTTATCTCATGTTAATTTTCACAAATTCCCTGTGAGAAGATATTTTTATTTCCATTATACAGAGAGGGAAACTAAGGCTAGGGAGTTCAGTAAACTGTTTAAGTCTATACATATAGTAAGTGGTAGAACTAAGACTTCCCCCCACCCCACTGCTGCCATCTCAATCAAGCTGTTTAGTAATCGTCCCTCCTGAGCCAATGGTGAGAAATGGCTGGGAGGACCCATGATTCTGTAAAAGGAGATTGTCCTATAGGTTTGTCTTGAAGCAGGGAAGACATTTTTCTTGAAATGAGCTTTTTTGAGCCACTACTGGAAGATTTTGCTTTGTACTCTATGTTTCTCCTTTATATGTATCAATTATAGAACTCAAGCATATTTTGCTACTAAAGTCTAAAATATCCCTTTCTACATTCTATTTTGAGACAAATTTCTCCAAAAATTATTTTGCTGTTTATAATATACTATTATACTTTTGACAGGTGAAATGTGATATTGTTATGTTTTCTAAGGTTAGTGCTGCCATATACTGAATTAGGTACTTTTTTCCAGAAGATAATTTAGTTCTGTGATTATTATTTCACACATCAAACTTATTTATTATTTCTGTTATCAGAACAACATTCATAAAAGATTATATTCTCTTTTAAGATAACATTTACAGAATAATTTTGCTAGGAAAATGGATTCTGTGGTCAAAGTTGAAAGACAAATGACAAGATATGCAAAAAAAATTTGTAACATGTAATGATCAATGTTACTATCCTCGTATAAAAAGTCTCCTACAAATAAATAAGAAAAATTTTAATATAAAAATGGGCAAAGAAATAGGAATGGGAGTTCAGAGAGCACATAAGATTGTATAGCTTATAAACAATAAATAAAACAACCTCATTGACAAGTTAATGCACATTAAGCAGTATTTGCTTTCAAATACCATGGCAGAATCTTTATAAACTGAAGACATCTATAGAAGCAAAAATATTTTGAGATATAAAGTAACTTATGTGAAGTTAAGTAATTATTCAAAGTCCCATGGCTTGTGAGTGGCAAAACCACTGAGGATTTGAACGTGATCACTGCACTAATAGCTTCCCACCAAAATGATGTGAAATGTTTAAAGTGTGTGGCATAGAATCTGGCACAGAGTGGACTTAATATTTCTCTCCTCCTGGTCCCAGCCTAATCAAACTGCAGAGGTAATAAGGATAAGCCAAAATACTGTGTGTGTACGCATGTGCGCGCACGCATGCCCACACACACATCATTCAAACAGCCTGAGGTTGACCTAACAAAGAGCCTCTATCAGCTCCCTTCCCTCCTACCTCTTACCAAACCCAATCCTTCAGAAGATAAACACCCACTGATCTGGTGTGGAAATCTCACCCATCAAAATGATCTGTGTAGGCAAAGTGATCAAGGGCTTGGTGATTGTGGCAGTCTTCAATGATGGCCCAGCAATGACCCACACCTCCCTCTATTCATGATCTTGGGTAATCACCTCCTGATGAACCTAGACTGTCCCTGTGACTCACTCACAACCAATAGAACGAGGCAGAACTGACCCTGCAGGACTTTGAAAAGCAAACTAGAAAAAGCTTTGCCATCTCTGCCTTCGTCTCTAGGAACACTCACTCGGGGGGGAAATCAGCTGCCCTATGAGAAATCTGATTAACCTGAGACCACCATGCTGGGAGGAAGCCTAAGGTAGCCACATGTTGAGGCTGAAGAGATAGATGGTTTACCCACCACTAAGTGTTTCAGCCCAAGATCCTTCAAATGCCTCCAGCCTTAGTCCCACCTGACTGAGACCAAATGAAGGACTCCAACTAGCAACAATTGCCCAGCTGAGTCCATCAACCCTCTGAACTGTGAGAGAACACAATAAATCACTGTTTTCAATCACTATGTTTTGGAATGATTCTTACATTGCAGTGGATAAACAGTAATCACCTATAAGCACTGCATCACTCCATTTTTATGTGTTTTTTAGTTAATAAACACAATGCTTCTCTTGATATTAACTATGCATCCCCAAATGCCCTGTCAGCATGCTTTTTCCCTTTATTCATATTCAGAATAATAATAACATACACTTTATCTAATATTTCAAAATTACCACCTATCATGATACTCAGACAAAGAATAGTTTATTTCTCCTTTTTCAGAAAACAGTTGAAAATGAACTTAATAATCAACATTTTCCAAGCAACGTTCTGCTCTAGAACTCATGGGACTTATAAAATAACCCAATACTAAGTGGGTGAATTGGCTCACCATTTAAATTCTTTATATCTTGAAGTCTTTGAATTAAATCATTATTATTTTTTTACAAAAATCAAATCACACAGTGCTCTTAATAAGGCATTATTATTTCAGGGGAAAGGATAAAACTTTCCAAATGCAAATGCTTAGCTGGAGTAGAGTCTTAAAAGATTCCAAGACATTAGTCAGGAGATGGATGGCTTTGCTATTACAAGTGTGAGTTATAATATCGCTGGAACCAAATTCCCGTCAGATTAGTCTTTCCTCAAAATGGATGTTTGTAATTATGAAATGAAATAAGTTTTAATTTGAATTGCCTAAAAAGGGGAAACCAAATATTGTGTAATTACAGGAGAAGAAATTTGAGATGGAAAACAAGATAGTGTTATTTACAAGTAAAAAGGCTTTTATGGGATTATAGGGCTTTTATGTGCATATTTGCAGGATTTGGGGTGGCAGAATTTGGAACTCAAATATTTTTCATCAGCGTTTATTTACAGTGTGCACGCAAGGAATGGAATCCCAGACACATCTGATATTGGGCTTATTTAAACCTTTTATATCCCTACTAAATCTGAAAAGACTCAAATGTTAGCCACACATAATGGAAGTAATCATGGAGTGTGATAAAGTAAGTATTTGAAAACCACATGCAACTTTTAGGCTCACATCCAGAACTATAAAATCCACCTAAAGACATAATGAGCCCGACTCTCCTGCTCAAAGGAAGAAAAGCAGTGAGGGGGTGAGGCATGTCCTATTCTCCAGTGTGCGGCACCCGAGTGGAGCCCCCAAATGGCTTGTAAGTGCTTAACTGCAAAGGCCGCCCACAGGCACCATTTCGCCTCTCTGTAGGGCGCTCTCTGATCCTCTGCAGAATCATGACTTCTTTTTTTGTTTCTCTCTTCCATTTCTCCTATTCCCTTCTAAAGTCTGCTTCTTCTGCCCACGTGCCCAGGACCACAGACAGGTCTGGCTCAGTTCTCTATCCCACAGCCTGGACCACTCAACTCTGGTAGTACAGAACCTTTCTCCCCGACGCTTTTGGCAATCAAGCCTTCCTATCGAGGGTGTTATTTCTCTGCTGGGGACAAACTCATGTACAATGAACTGTCCTTCTCAGAGATATTGTTCTCTTCAAACATACGGCAAAGATATTTTAGAGTTTAGGTTCTTTTACCTATATTATACAGTTGTTACGGGAAAGCAGTAGCTCAGACAGGCAAGCCATCTCCCAAATTTTCTTGAAGATGGCTGTGGCCATATTACTGAGTTCTAGACAATGAAATAGAGACAAAACTGATAATCTATGCTACTGCAAGGTTGACGCATAAACACCTTTCACAGCTCTTCTCCATGCTCTTTCCCCCATTCGGCTGGCTGGAAGGAAGATAATCCCAGGGTCATTAACCTCAGGGTCATTGGGCAGACCTCCAACTACCTGGGTCCCAGAGTGAGTTAATGGTAGAGAGGCATCCAATGTAATTTAAGAGCAATAAATACAAATTCTCTCTCTCTCTCTCTCTCTCTCTCTCTCTCTCTCTCTCTCTCTCTCTCTCTCTCTCTCTCTCCCCTGCAGTTATACTATTCTAAATACTTAATCCAAAGGAAACATTCTCTACTGACTGAAACAGGTCAATTGGATGGTGGAAGAAATTTCCCAATTTCCCTGTAAATCAGTTAGTTTAAAAGTGACCTACATACAAACAGTTTTACTAGATCTCCAGCAAGGGTTAAAGTCAGGCACTGGGTACTGTGTATGGGTACCTATGTGTGTCCATTAGAGACTTTGCCTTCTGGCTGCCCAAGGACTTTCTTCAACCTAGTTTGTCAATGCCCCCAGTAGTCATTGCTGAGCCTCAGATATGTTCAACATGTTTTTGCTGATCAATGAAAATACCCTCTGTCATGATCTCATCAATCATTCATTCATTCATTCATCCTACATTTATTTAATATTCCAAATATCAAGTATTATGCTAGGCATTGACTGAATACAGACAGCTTATAATCCACTGGTGTCAGAAAACAATGAAAGGGAATAAAAGCTTTAGAACTATAATGTTGGCTCCAAAAGTAATTATCATTATGGCTGAATTTATTGAGCCCATGTTATGTACCAGACACCTTGCTCAGAACTTGATATTCTTTATTTTATTTAATCTTCATAATGACCCTATCCTTATATTACAGACAGAGAAATCAAGGCCTCGAGACATTAAGCAGCATACTGAAATTGCATGAATAATTACAATTAGGGTTGAGATTTCAACCAAGTTCTGTCTGATTCAAAGTCATTTACTAACTCTGTGACTTTGGGCAAATTGGTTAAATGCCACAATGGTCCATTTCTAATCTAAAATGTCATCATAGTCACAAAGAAGTAATTTCTACTGAGAGTTGAATAGCAGGACAGGGATGTTTACACTCTCCTTGCCCATAGTATACTTTATGAATACTATGTGTAAAAATCTGGCCTCTTGAACAATTTCCTTGCTTCTGAAATGGCAGCAGGGGGTAGAGGAAGCTTAAATAAATATTTGCAGCATTTGTATTATGAAAGAATTTTCCAGATGGTGAGTCTTGAAATACTGATTGCCTTCACACAAGCTGAAACACTCCCCCTGCCCTCCCACCCTCCCCACCCTCACATGAAGTGCAGCTCAAACTTCATTTTCACAACTTAAAACAGGTGATCGCCAATGATGGAATTGCACCAGGGTTCCTGTTCCTACTCCATGCACCCGTGCACCCCAGTGAGCGTGACTGGGGGCTCTGGAATGTCCCAGAGAGAGAGCCTCCTGCCTGAGTTTCTGGGCTGCTCTGTGTACTGCATCAGGAATCTCCTTTGCCAAACGCGCTCTGGATCAAATCCCTGCTTTCCAGGTGCTTATTCAGGCTCAGCCACGGACTGATAGCTGAACATCCCCAGAGAACTGAGAAATACATACTTGGAAGAGACTTGGAGGCTGAGAATTGCTAAGAAAGAAGCACAGAGGAAGGCTGCCCCTGCAACTGGAGAACAAAACTCATGCATGCCAAGGAGGGCACATTGGAATCCTTATTCCCAGGCTACAGCCATGATGTCGGCGGGGCCAGTGTCACCTCCCAGAGATGGACTGAGCAGAGAAAGGAGTCTAACCACAACAAAGTTTGCAAAGCAAGCATATAACAAACACTGATCTCTAAGGAAAGTTGCATGTGTTCATAAAAAAGAGTTTAGTTTCTGGGTTATCTCCCTCTCCCCCCCCCCCCCCCCCGTTGAATTGGATTGTAAAGTTAAGAGTGAGACTTCTGGAGTCAGACACCTAAATCTAAAGTTTTCTTTTACTGCTTCCTGTGTGAATCTGGGCAACTTTCAAAACCCCTCTAAACCTCAATTTCTTTGACTATAAGTGTGAATAATAATTACACCTACTTCCCAAGGCTAACAATAATTAAGTTTCACGTAAAACACTTAGCACAGTGCCTGGAATTTGGGCGATGCTTAAGCAACTTTTCTCATCTGTAGGGCAGATTTGGGATAGGAACCAATGATAGAAGCTGCTGGAAAGTAGCAGCTCTCAAAGGTGTGGTCTCAGGACCCATTTATATTCTTAAAAATCGAGGACCTCAAAGAGTTTTTGTTTATGTAAATTATATCTGTCAGTAGTTGCCATATAAGAAATTAAAACTGAAAACACCCTTAAATATTTGTAAACTAACTTATTTATAAATAATAATAAATCCATTATATGTTTTATAACGTATTTTATGTAAAAATGTATTTCCTGAAACAAATAATTTAATGAAAAGAGTGGCATTGTTTTACATTTTTGCAAAGCTCTGTCTTGTCTGTCTTAATAGAAGCAGCAGGAATTTCAATATCTGCTTCTGCATATGATCAGTCATGATATGTTGTTTTCATGAAGTGGGTGAAGAAAATCCAACCTCATACAGATGAGTAGCCAGAAAAGGAACCAGTACTTTATTAGTCTTTTCAGATAATTGGGATCAACTTTGATGGAGCACCAAAATTCTACAAGTGGCAGTTTCTTTAAAGCTAGCTGCAATGAAGAGTATAAAACTATGTAAATAAATTAGTTTTTGAAGTCTCTTGCACTTTGAATGGATCTTTCATTTAAGCATGATTTTGTCACACCATGCATTGGTCATTTGGAAAATACTTGTTCAAGTGACTGTTGACACATTTCATTATAGAATGTCGTCACACAATGTGTAGCTTCTGGAATACTCCACTGTATACTTGTGAGAGAGTAAGTGAGAAGGACAAGTAGTCACTAAGTATTATGATGATATAGTTTTGAACTCGAAGACCCCATGAAAGAGTCTTAGGGACTTGGGTGAGAACTGCTACTTTAAAGTAACACAGAAAACCAAAACAATCTGTTTCAGATAGAAATCTGGGAGAGAGTCAAGAATAACAGAGTCTGAAGGAAGGTCCTAAGAAAAAGCATACCCACTGCCCTCACAGCAAGTGGTAGAAACGCTGAAAGGGAGTTTGGGGAAGAGATACATCTAATTTATGTTTTTAAGGTTTTTGTCTGTCTGCCCTGAACAGTTTCAGAAACTAATGTTGTTATACAAGTGAACTCTTTGGAGAGAGAGAGAGAGAGAGAGAGAGAGAGAGAGAGAGAGAGAGAGAGAAATGTTTTATGTCCTGGTCTATATAGCTTGGAGAAAGCATGATTGATCACAGGACCCCAGAGCAAAGATGAAAGATCTGGGGATTTGCAGAGTGAGGAGGAGGGCATACATTTCAAGGGAAAAATGGCTTCCCTTGTCTGGGGAAATAGTAGTTTGAGGTGATCCTAGCTGGCAACTAGGGTAGTGGGCAACAAGAGGACATCCTGTTCTCTACTATGTAAGGTAGCCTACTATGTCTTCAGCTGGCTGAAGGCACAGCTCTACCCAGGAGATATCTTTATCCTTATCCTTAGCTCTCTCTACTCAGGAGATAATGCCCTTCTCCTATCACAGAGGAGTGGCATATTAGCATTTTAATCCACATTATTAACTGTATAATGTAGGTCTTTGGGGTAGGAGACACAGTTACTAACATAATAGAGTATGGAGCAAGGGCAAATACATAGGGGAATGTCCAGGGTTTAGGGTTGGAATATAGCAAAAGGTTCCTACTGCAGGTAAATTAAGGCCTAAGTAGATTTTTCCAGAAGAAGTTGGGAGCAATGGAGAATCTTCATGTGGAAAGAGGGAGCCAAAAAGTCCTTGATCCCACTGACCTTAGTTCAGTCTGGCCTGCCCAAGAAAGCATAAAATCAACAGGCCTTAAGAAGAAGACCTAAGCCAAACATTCTCAACTGGGAGCAATTTGGCTCCAAGGAACACTTGGCAGGTGTCACAGTCATTTTGGTTGTTCATAACATGGTGGGGAGGAGTATTATTGGCATCTGATCAGTAGGATGCTACTAAACATCCCACAATGCACAAGACAGCACCACAACAAAAAGGGTCACTCCAAAGGCCAGCAGTACCAAAGCTGAGAAAATCTGGCCTAAGCCAATCATTCCCTGGGGTGTTCTGGGCCCAGGCACCCTGAGCTGCGGTGCTTCATTGGATGTGTAGCCATCCTTACACGAGGGGCTACAGGCAAAGAACTAGCGGAGAACAAGAAAAATAATGAATCATAAATACTAAACGTGTTGATGAGCTTGTCTGTAGACCAACTGCCTTCTGTACCTTCAACCCCCTTAACCCTTAGTAGTCACCCCTTCCCCTCCCCCACCCTGACTTTCCAGGCTCCCAAAGCCTGTGCTCTCTATTCCTTGCAAACCTGTTCCTAGGAAAAGATCCAATGTTGGTTCTTAATTGTAGGATGGAAGTAAGTCACTATGATTCCTCTCTCAGTGACATTAGCATTTTAAGTTACACTTAAATTGTGTAATGTAGGTCTTTGGGGTAGGGGACACAGTTACCTACATAATGGAGTATAGAACAAGGGCAAATACATAGGGAAATGTCTAGGGTTTAGGGCTAGAATATAGCAAAAGGTTCCTATTGGTAGCCTTGAAATCACATCCTGAAAGGCAACATAGAATGAAAACAAGAATAATCATTATACTAACTGGGCACTTGCTAGGGATGGCCCTGTTCTAACTGCTTTATCCTTATCAACTCATTTAATCTTCACAACAGCCTGTTGAAGTGGTTATTACTGCTACTATCACTTTATAAATGAGGAAACTGAGACACCAAAAGACTAAAAAATAACTCACTCAAAGCCCATTAGCAACTGAAGAAGTAGGAGTCAAACCCATACAGCCTGACTATAGAGGAGAGCAGGGCCTTTCAGTGCCCCTGCTTTGATGCTTCTCAAACTGTAAAAAGAATCTGGGAGAAATGGGCCCACACTGCAATAGAAATGTGTTTGGGGTAAGTCAAACTGCACTTGGGGTTATAGTTTCCTTCTTCACAAAGTGATAGGGTTACACAAAGCAATCACTGAGTTCTCTGCAGTCACTAATGTTCAGTGATTCTTATGGTCTCCATCTTAAACTTCAAAATAAGCAGACTTCATCTTATCTTTAGTGTTATTTTTACTGAGCAGCATGGTTGGGTACAGAGCATCCTCTTAAGGGAATCTAGCCATAAGAACTTTGCTCCACAGAGTTCCCCACTGCCTTCCCCTAGAATTAGCCCCTTGCTCAAGAATTGGCTGGGCCACCAGAGCTAAATCCCGATTCCCTTGTTTGGTGGGTCTCTTGAGATAAGAAAAAGAAAAGCATAGTAAATTAATTCATGTCAAGAAGAGAATGGATGGTGAGTTTCAGAGACTTCCCTTGTTCTATGTTGTCAAGAAAAAAAATCTGTAAAAGCAATGGGGAAAGAAAAGCTATTTGGGAGGATGACAAACTTGGGTAGCACTCCTACCCAAATAGGAATCAGCAGCTCTCGTTTCTCTCCAAGTCTAAAATTGGTACCGCTGAGCTGGTCTCTTATTTCTTCTGTCTGTCATAATAGTTAGCAAAAATATAGGCTCAAATCAGTGTTCAAAAAGTTCTAGTAGGTTGACTGAGAAAGAAATGGCTCTGTGTGCCTTAAGTTTTAATTTATCAAGTTAATCTCTGTTGGAATAAAGTTAGAATTCTAGTTTAGCTCTTGAAAAATACATCTTCACCACCTAACATGTCAGAGATTTATCAGAATGTTCCTACATGTTCTGACCTTACATCTTCCTGGAGGGAACTAATGACACATACCCAATATTTCGGTTCTCAAAGTCCCAAGCATGGGAGGGGTTATTATGATATATTGGGAAGGGGTTGGAGAATTTGACATATAATGCTACCTAAAGAATTTACTGTTTATATCATGAATTTGCATTTCTGGAGTAAGTTTGGGTCTAGAGATTAGAATTAAACACATATAGCCATACACACACCCACACACACACATGCACATGTGCATACGCAACACACACATACACAGAGGCATTATCTCTACTCTGCAGCATTCTGCAGCTTAGTGAAGGGCGTATGTGTAATAAAAGTAACCACCATCATTATGATGGTACAATAGCATCAGTGGATTCAGTGTGTGAAGGAAGGATAAGAGAAATTTACCAGTTTACCTGGAGGACTTGGAATAAGTTTGGCAATGTAGACAAAACTATCAAGAGCCTTTCAGTTTTAAGTTTCAAGACAGAAAACTATTTTAAAGAGTGTCAAGCAAGTGATACCTGTTGCCTATCACCAGGAGCAGAAGCCCAAAAACTTCTCTTTAGCGCATCTGGGTATCAGAGTCTCCAGGAAAATGCAGCTCAGTTAAGCAGTGGATGGAATAGCACTCCACTCACACAGGGAAGGGAAAGATCAGCTCCAACGATGAGCCTCAGGTTCCTATGGCTTCTTGATACAAGGTACTTGGCCCAGTCGTGCTGCACTAGAAGGATCCAGTCCCCTCCCTGAAGGGACAGATGTAGTAGTAGGGTTGGCCAGGGGCCATATGACATCCACGCTTAAAGAGAACAAAGGAGAAAACATTAAATCTGAAACAGAGAAAGGTTTTCCCACACAAGGTGATAAGCCTAGCATAGGCTGTTAGAACTCTACTCTTGGCAAGGAAATGTTCCAGTCCCAAGGCACATTTTTATATAACCAAGTTGGGATGGAAAGAATGTCTACATGAGTGCATGAGTCTACATTTTCCAACAAAGGCTTAAACCAAAAAAAAAAAAAGGAATTTATTGTTTTATGTCACTAAATAATCCAGGAGCAATTGGCTTTAGGCACAGCTGTATCCAAGTACCGAAATCATGTCCCCATTTTCTCCATTTTTGTGTGCTCTCCTCTGCTATGGCTTCATTCTTAGACCAGTTCTTTTAGGCTTAACTTTTCAGGATTCCCAGAGTCCTGCAATTATTCCTAAAAACTTCCATTGGCCTGTTTTGGGCCATGTGATCACCTCTGAACGAATTGCTATGGCTGACAGACCTGGACTTGTATCCCCACTCTGCTTTTATGAGCTTGAGGGTGAGACTCCATGATGTCCTGTGTAGAATGGCAGACAGCAATGCCCAGTTTGCATGAGAAAAGCCAGTGAATGCTCATTAATTGGTAACTAAGCTTACTGCCATCTTTAGGAGTTTTACTCATAAAGAAATTGACTTAATTTTTCAATATTAGGAACTTCTATTTTGTTTTCTAAGCGATTTTCCTTACATATATGATTGTGAAGCCCAACATTTATAAACACCTGTATCTGTTCAACATCAGCCCTGGAAATGGAGGGTTGTTACCACACCAACTGGCCCAAGGTGAGTGACAAGAGCCCCATCCGTGGCAATTTAGATTTCAACAAATTTTAGATAACTTTAAGAAAGAAGAAAACTTACAAGCCCCCAGGGCAACAAAGATTTAAAACATCTATCTGTGACTTCCATAGGCACTTTAGATTCTGATTTGGATCCTGACCTTACTCCATAGGAGAAGGTTTACAGAGAATGTTTTCTACTTTGAGACCAGGATCACAATTCCCAACACTCCTTCCTATTTTTCTACCTTGTTTTCACTTATCCAGGTGGATACTGGCAATTGCACTCATTGAGAGCATTTCCATGTGGGTTTTCACTGCATGAGCACCCTCCAGAAGGTCCTTCCTAGGCACTATTGACTGAAGCCTGAGTAGAAGGGAGGCTGTAGAATGATATCTTTGGTCATCTGGAGTATCAGAAAAGTGGACAAGTCCTTGTAAACATATATCAATTCTTATTGCATCCTATGGAACCCAGGTAGCACAAATGTCCAGGGACATTACTGGCTGTAGGTCCATATCCTGGACAGGGTTTAAGCCAAGCTCTCCACACAAAGAGGAGTTGATAGCAGACCATCTCATTGCACTTCTATTGTCAGCATTAACAATTCACATGAGCTTAAACCTTCTCCCCATTACAGTCAGAAATAACTGCCGACGAATGATAATGGGTTTGAACTTAACCTATTATTTTCAAGCAGTTGGAGTCTCCACTAATTTTTTTTTCAGGGATAGATGAAGGAAAAACAGCCTCCTTATGCTAACAAAAGAATTACCCACAGACTATATATACATACATTGTTAAGAAAACAGAAAAGCCAAATGACAAATACAACCAACCTGCTTGAGACAAATATCCCTTCTCAGAACATACCTAAGAAGGAAGCAGGGGGCAGGGGAAAGGAAGAAGGAGGCTAAGAGACTGCTCCCATCAGCAGTATTGCCTATTATTTGAAGCATTAGATCTCTTTATCCTCCCATGGTCCCATCTTTCCACTTTAAAGGAAAGTGCTTGCTCTAGGATTAGACCAACTTTCTTATTTAATGGAAGAAAAAGGGAAAAACAAAGGAGAAACATCAAATGCATAACAATGATGACCTTCAAAAGGCTGAGCTGAGGGGCAGGCCTTTGCTCTGTGCTTGTAGCAATCTCTCAATAACTGATTAAAGGATTAACCACCCGATTTGTTCCAAAGAGCACAAGGTTTATATACTTATAAGGTCTGGGAAGATATACACCTGAATTAGCATAACAATAACCTAGACCCTGGTATCAGACCAAAAAGTAATTCACATTTATAGTTTGGATTTTAAAACTAACCATAAAGTCGTAAATACAGGCTACCTTGCCACCAGCTGCAACAGCATGAGGAAATGCGTTGGTTTTGTTTGTACTTCTTGAGCAAACAGGTCTAATTAGAAATGAAAATCACACATCAATCAAATGTAGGTTAACAACTGACAGATCTACACATGTTTTATCTGGGGATCTTAAAGGGATACCATCTGATTCTAACTGGCATGGAAAGAGATGAGTTCCCAGCAGAGAATGTTAAGCACTACCCAGTATTTCAAAAAAAGGGGGCCAGACTGGACTAGAAGGGTGTCATTAAATGCAATGAGCTCACTCCAGGAAGGCAGATGCTAGAGAAACAACATAATCCCAAGCTTTTGTTTCAGATATGGCCCCACCCTCTACTGTGCAGAACTGTTTACTCAAAAGGACAAGAATACATTCCCTGTGTCAGTACAAGTGAAACACACCCTTCTGGGGAGGGTCAGATGGCTGGGTTAGGTATGGGAACAGGGTGTTGAGCCCCGAGGAAATTTTCCCAAGCAAGTCAATGCAGGTGGACGTGCCCCTGGGAACAGGCGGCTGGCTAATCTGTTTGATAGTCCTCACACAGCGATGAAAGTGTGGGAGAACCCACTGCACTACTCCTGATAGACCACAAAATCCACCTTGTGAGGCCCAACCTCTGGCTACAAGTCATAATCCCTAAGCAGGGTTTAATAAAGGAAGTGGGGAAAGAAAAAGCGGAATTAGGATTTTAGTATTGAAGAGTAGAACCTTACAATAAAAACCATACCCAGAAGCAAACAAAGGGGAAGGACTAATTTGAGTCCAATTTTATCAGGTTTACCCAACTTTCCTCAGAGCTAGGAGATATTTTGCCCATCTTCCCCACTCTTCTTCCATCTTTTCAGCCAAAAATGTAAATTAGCCAGTTCTTAATCTTAAATTTTGGCTCCTCTGGATTTCATCATCTTCCTCTGTCCTCCCAACCTTCACCAAATGCCCTCACCTCCTTCAGGATTCAAGTTCACATTCTCTACTCTAGACTGGTTACTCCTGCCTGGACTTACCCCTTCTCTCCCTGGACCAGCCCACCCATGAATACTGCTCAGCCTTTCTACTTCTAAAGCCTGCTTCAAGTTCACCTTCACCAAAAGGCCTTTACAGAAATTTCTACCATGCTCTACTGCAGTAACTCCAACCAATTCTCCTGAGTGGCTACCCATTCATCTGACACTGGTCGGGTTGTGTCGTTTCACTATGTCTTTATTAGTGACAAAAATGTGTGCACTGGGGGGAGAGGAGGGTCCTCAGCCCGGCCTGTGCCCTCTCCCAGCCAGGGATGGCTTTTTGGTTGCGGGACAGCCCAGGGCGCTCCAGGGCTCGGGGTACAGTAGGCTGCCCCCCACCACCGCTGGTGGCTCAAAGCGCCGGGGTTCCAGCTTGGGGCCCCCACAGGGTGGTGGACAGGGAATCCATCCAGAGGCTCCATGGGGAGCAAGATGCCCGCCTCAGAGCTGGTCCTGTAGTCTGGCCCCAGCTGCTAGAACAACTCCAGGGTCTAGGGGACCTTGTCCAGGTCACAGAGGTTTACACCGCACCCCTACAGGCAGCCCACCCCACCCCTGTTGCTGTTCACTCCATGGATGCTGGCCTTCATCTTGGCTAGGTTAATTTGCATACAGCCCTCTGATTGGCTGGTGGGTGTGGCTTAGGCATCCCAGAGAGATGGTTAATTTCCATATTACTCTTTTATTAGAGTAGATTATTGTGTGCCTCCTCAGGGGTATCCTGCCACAACTGCCCCACCATCACCACCACCTACGATCTACTATGCTCTAAACGTCCTCAGTCTCTAGTACCAGTGGTACTGGAAACCTAGAAACACTTTGCCTGTCTTTCTGGGCCAAATTGCATAAATCAAGAACACACAGAAACCAACTAATCCAATTAATAACAAGCTCAACACACTATCAAGTTCATCATCTAATTTCAGCCACTAATCCACAGGTGAGGAGTAAACCCAAGTGACTGAGATTTGGCTGGTGCTGTTCTTGCTGTGGGTCTGATGGAGATATGTAAACCATGTTATATCACATCACTTCTTGATTTTTTGAAACTTCATTTGAATCTTCTTTTTGTACTATTGAGACATAGTCCTATAACCACAGGAACCCCAATTTCTGAAATCAGAATGCAGTGGCACAGCCCAACAAGGGAAATTTTTCTATGGATAAAGTAAGGTGAGAAGTAACCTAATGATAGAAAATTAAGTCCTCTTTATCTTAAAATAAGCAAATCAGCTTTCTACAAAAGAATAAAAATTATATTAATTGGAGCATTTAGAAAAAGCAAGAACATGTAATCACCAAATATCAAGAACAAAGAAATCCTGTTTGATTTCTATAATTCTTTCAGTGCTAGAGGCCATGGTCATCTGGAAAATAAGCCTTTGAATGGTAAGCAGGGCTCTGAGATTAGTGAATGAAGCACTCATATAATTGTTTATTCTGTGTCTCTGACCCAGCCTCTTAGAAAGCATGTCAGTCTTTTGGAATAAATTCCTGGCACCTCGACAAAATTAACCAAATGCTAAAGAGGCTTGAGCTGTCTGAGAATAGACCAGGGACATCTAGAACCAAGTCCAGAGCTGCAGTAAATGGGAAATAACCACAGGCTGAAAGGAAGTGGAAAATGGGAGGGGGATTTGAGGGGGAAGGAGGAGAGAAGTCAAGAATAATACAGAGAGAGCTTGTATGCAGCTAGCAGTTCTCATTCTCAAAGATGCTAGGATCACTGGGAGTTTCACAATAAAGAATAGCCCAAATAGATGCTTTTTTGTGTTGATCAAAGTGATTTCCCTGTAGGGCAGCTTTGAAAAGCATCACAAAAATGAACAAGGTCCTCAAACCTACCTCCTTTTCCTGCTCTCCTGCCTCTTGGTAATAAGTTACCAAACAGATTACTCATACAGGAACTTCACTTTCAACCTAAATTTATGGAAGTATTTGTTTTTTAGCATTTGTCTCAGACACAAGTGGATTTAGGCCACATATGGGTTTTTGTAAAGCAGTGGAGGAGACTCCAAGGAAACATATTTATGACTTATAGTATGAAACCATATTTCTGATCACTTTCCACTAAAGGGAGGAAAGAGATTAATTGGCATGAAGCAATTTCCAAGGTCGGCTCAGTGACTTTTCACTGATGGGTAAACCATATTCCTGGCATCATAGAACTTTAAAGCTAGATGGGGCATTGGAGATTATCTCACCAACCTTTACATTTTCCAGATGAGAAGCCAAAATCAGAGATAGTCAGCAATTTTTACAAGGTGACATAGTATTAGAGGAAAAGCCAGAGTTAAAATAAAGGCCTACAGTCTCTCATATATTTAGCGTATTCTGTTGTCTCTTTCCTATTAGCTGAGATAGGAATACAATGGACTTAATACATCATCTCTAGGGGAAATATAATGGCCATGGACTTCAACAATCCAGGCTGGCTGAAAGCTACCTCAGTCTTACAAGAATCCCCATGAACCCCAATATTCCCTAGATTAATTATTTGATTCTTGCTGTTCATGAAGGCACAGGTGTCTTTTACTATTTAAAGTTAGTCATTTCTGCCAAGAATATAAGCAGATTTGTTATTATTCTAATAAATATTATAAAAGAATAGGATTATGAAAGAACACACCTATGGATCCCCCACCCCCCAACCCTTGCCAGAGAACCCTCATAAACTTCTAAAAGCCACAGGTTTACACCAAGTGTCTCCTGGACAAAGAAGCTACTTGGAGAATGCATGCATGCTAAATCGGGCATTCAAAATTAATTTTTACAGCCATTGATCAACTCAAACAAAAGACATCTTCAAAATCATCTGGTGGCTGTGACCCCAGGTATAGCATTTGTAAACAGATTCTTCAGTGTTTAGGTATTTCAGTCTATTACCAAAGAACAACTTCATTAGAGAAGTAAAAGGGTGCAACTCTGACGAATAGCTGTATGGCTCTCAGGTTTCCTGTGCTCACTGGTGCTGCCCTGCTCCTCACACGCTTTCCCTGACCCAGGACCAGGAACAGCTGCCAGGTAGCCCTGCATTAGACACTGGTGGCAAATGCTGAAATTCCAGGTTTCTCCCTTTCATGTGGCCATTTGAGTAAAAAAACAGCTGCATGCTATTAGGCTCCAGATACCCTTCATCTACGTAGAGAATGTGGTGAAGTCATTCCTATATGGGGTCATGCTGTTCCCTCTAGCATGCACCAGCGTTTGGCCTGCGTAGGTGAAAGGGACTAAAATTCCACTCAGTGAACCATGTTTAAGCAGGTCAACAGCCCATCCTTTTCACACTTTTCTGTGGTCTCATATTCCGTTTCCCCAGGCCCATTTTCCTGTGAAAGATACATTTACCTATCATATGATTTATCCTACGCCCCCACCTGCATCAAAATCATGCTCCCTTTCCAGGCTAAGGAGACGGTGAGGTCTAGGGGATAAGTGGTAGCTATGGAAGCTCTCTGCACCTTCCAGGTGATAACCACTAATTATGCAGTGTTTTCCAACATCCACAACTAATTCCCTGATTCTCCAGATGCTGACTATACGTCCAACAATTCAGTTCAATCCTAATACTATGTCAGGAGTTAAATCAGATCCCACAAGTTCAAGGGGCTCAGTCTCACAAAATTGTCCTCTTTCAGATGTCAGTTGCAAGTCCTAAGCTACCTGTACACCTAATGAATTGCCATAAATTGTGGGTTCACACAACCCTTTCCTTAGTTTTAGTAATTTGTTAAAACAGCTCACAAAACTGATAAAAATACTTGTGCTAGTTGCTTTATTTATGAAGGATACAATTCAGGAATAGTTAAATAGAAGAGATGATCAAAGCAAGGTATGGCAGTCAGGGTGGCACAGAGCTTTTATGTCCTCCCTGGGTGTGTCCCTCTCCCAGCACCTAGATGTATTCACCAACCCAAAACATACAACCAAGTACCAATGGGAGAGACCTGAGCATTATTACCCAAAATGTATCTGCACAGATTACCATCTCTTGGGAAAGTACCTCACAAATCAATTCTGTGGACTTGAGAAATGACTGCATGCTGTGTTGGCCATATATATATATATATATATATATATATATATATATATATATCCTATTAGCATATTGATGGCTTTGAGAAGTAAAGGAATTTGAAAAACTTACCCAAAGATTCCCACACTAAACTGATCACAGAATGCTTCATTCTCGTTAATACCTCTTAAGGAAATGTTAAACTGGAAGACTCCTCTGCCCCTCCAGATAACACACAGCCTTCTCTAAAAGTCTTTACATACATTATTGAAAGAGTGGATCTGATGATTTTTAGGACCTGAATGATAGAAATGAAGTAGTTCATATAGTCAGATAAAGAAACTATCTCAGGGGCACACAGCCTTGCAGAAAATTCTATCATGTGGTGGTCGTGACTGTAGTTTATCAAATAGTTCAGGCACATAGGGTTGCACATCTTGACCTCTTAATGTTAGTCATGTGACTGGCACTGGCCAATAACTGAATAGAAGTGTCATGTAAATCTTCCATAAAAATGTTTCAAAAGCTAGTATGTATGTGACCACTCTCTTCCCGTTAGTGAGGTGATTGTAGAAGCCTGTGCTGAGATGCAACCTCTATCATCCTGGACCTCATGCAGCAGAGTCCCTTTTATGACCCACGATAGACATGTAGCCACAGAGAAAAGTGAATCTCTGTTACAATAAGCCAGTGAGATTTAGGTGTTGTTTTTATCACAATCTAGAATATTCTAATTACACTTCCAATTTGACTACCTACATGATTTTATTTTTTGCCTGGCCCTTTCTCGGTGCCTATTTCTCTCCATCCCCCTGAGGTTCCACTACTACCCATGGACTGAGTTCACCCTAAACAAAATTATTCTTTATTAGAATGTGCATAAGAGAATCTTTCAATATCAAGAACTCCCCACTCTCCATTCAAGGTTTTTCTACTGGGTAGGGTGAATTAGCCTCAATGGTTTAGAAAGATTCATGCCTAATTTTATTGAAAAGGGAAATCAGTGCATTCCCATTGTAGATGGTGTGACTGAATAATTCATTGAAAGCTTCATTATCTATAATTGTGATAACACACACTTGTATTGCACATATCAAATATTCTTGATACATTTTCGAGCAAATATGTGCACATATGTAATCAGCGGTGGTAATCAACGGCGCATCAACAAAGAGTCGAAGTGTTTAGGGGCGTAAGATGCTGTTACAGTGAACAATCATTTAGCAGTGTGGCTTATTTTAATAGACACATCACTTTGAAATAAGTCTTCACCATCTGCTTCAGCCTCTAATTACAAATGCAACAAGAACATAATTCACAATTGCATCATTAAAAAGTAAGGCATAAGGGGTTTAACGCATGCCTATGTCCTTTTTTAATGCAGCAGACATCTATTCATCTTCCCTTGTGTTTCAGGCACAAATTTGTAGTAAAACTTTTTGTCCTCTGTGTTAAAATATCTGAGAGAGTAGAGTGTTTCAGGGAATAACAGGAAATTCCTATAAAGGTGATAGTTTTAAAAAATATTCACAGGCTACAATCCTATTGATAGGAGATTGATTTCTCAACATCGTTTTTCCTATGCCAAAAAAAAAAAAAAAAAAAGTCTTCAAACAATTTTAAAAAGAAGATAAAAAAAATCTATTCAGCAAGAACTACAGATAGTGCAATTTAATCTGACCAATATAAATAGCTTGGAAATTTACTTCTGGTTTAGGTGTCCAAAATAAACTAACCTTTTGGAAAGCCACTTTCCAAATGCTGTGTAGAGCTAGCTTGAGGAATTAGGCCTCTGCTAGACACATAATCAACATAAGAATGTATAGTACTAAAGCATCATGTTTAAGGTCAATTCTCCATTTTTTTCCTCCAGATAAAGCACTAATTATTCAAAAACTACTGAAGAAAAGAGGTGCCATAGCATTAACTGTCAATTTAGAAGTCTGGGTCTCCAGTAATGACACTCTGTCTAAAATAGTGTATCCCCACCGGATAAATAAGGTAATGGTTATGACCCTGAGGTCTAAATAGCAATGTGATCAAATAAAAAGTCTAATATACTCGATTCTGCCTTTAAATATAAAATTATCATCACCATCTTTTATTTGATAAAACATAAAAATACTCATGCATTACTAATCATCATAGGAAACTCAGAATTATGTGGAAAGAAAAAAACACATCAAGATACTGTATGCTAAGACCCCCCTTTTCTATGGGTGGAAAAGGAGAACAGTTGTCCATTCTTCAGTACAATAAATTGCCTTTCCTGTACTTTAATATTGACTAAGTTCCCCCAGTTATATAATCCCTTGATTAAATAATATAAATGCTATTACCTTGTTATTATTTTAATTTCACTGATATTATTTGGTCAGCATCAATCCTTTTCCTTAAAAATATTATAAAAATATTTTTTTAAAACAGGGTTTTTTTAAGCCATATCTAATTTTAACAGTTATGGCTTCTCCCATCTTGGGTTTTCTTTATTTCCACAAAGTTCCATTTTCCCAGATCAGATTTTATATGTCTAAATTTTGTCAAGGAGATTTAATTTTGCCATCAATTTCTTAGGCAATAACAAATTCTACCATAAGCCATTTTAGTCATTGTCAGTTTTATTTTGTTGTGAGCAGATCTTCTAGTAATAGCAATTATGAATTTGATAAAAGAAAGATAGCTTGTTTTTATTTTTTAGCTAACCCATGAGAAAATTGTCAGCAGTTCCTGTGAGAGAGAAATACAGGCAAAAAGCAGGATGTAAAAAAAGAGAGAGAGAGAGAGAGATGAGGAAAGAGGAGAGACCCACAGGAGGTAGAAGAATGAACCACACTGAGCGAAGCCAAGAGAGACGCTGCAGCAGTTTATTGTATTAACAGCCTCGTGTTCGGTGTTGTCAAACATTCTGCAGCCAATATGGCAGAATCTAAACCCACAGCCTGTCTGGATGGCACAGCTCAGTGGTTCAGCATCAATCTATGAACCAGGAGGTCACAGTTCAATTCCCAGTCTGGGTACATGCCCTTGTTGCAAGCTCCGTCCCCAATGTGGAGCCTGTCAGAGACAGCCAATCAATGATTCTTTCTCATCATTAATGTTTCTCTCTCCCTATCTCTTCCTCTCTGAAATCAGTAAAAATATATTTTAAATAAATAAATAAAAAACCCACAGCTTTGTTACAGTTTTTCAGCTATTGTTCCATTTCATAAATTACTTTTTTAAGTTAGGACTGAGACTGAATATTATACTCTCCTAATGGTTTGATCAATGCTCTGTGAGGAGGAGAACTGGGCTATGATTGTTCAATCATCCATTTCTTCACTCATCCATACATAATATGAGATGTTCAGCTCTCAATGTGCAGGTATGGTGCTGAGTACTGAAAAAGTGGGCGTATATGGGACAACCCCAAGCCCTTGCCTGTTCTCAGAGTCAAAGAGATTATATATATATTAGGAGCCTGGTGCACAATATATTGTGCACTTGGAAGTGTGTGTGGGGTGGGAGGTCCCTCAGCCCAGCCTGTGCCCTCTCATAGTCTGGGACCCCTCGGGGAATGTCCACCTGCTGACATGCCTGGCCAGCCTGGGTGAAGGGCTGAGGCCTATTTTCAGGCTGGCCACAGCCCCTTCAGGGTAGGGGTCTATACTGGGGTGCCTCACCAGCCTAGGTGAGGGGCTAAGGGCTGTTATCAGGCTGGCCATGGCCGTGGGCTGGAAGCAGGTATCTGGGATTTATTTAACTTGTATAATTGAAATTTTGTTGCCTTGGTCCCACTCAAAGCCTAGGTTGCCCCTGGGAACCCAGGTTCCTAGCCCCTCCTTGAGTGAAGGCCATGACCACTGGCTGGAAACAGGTATCTTAGGTTTATTTACCTTCTGTAATTGAAACTTTGTTGCCTTGAGCAGAGCTCAGGGCCCGCAGGGCAAGTGGGAATCTTGGCTTCCTCCATCTCAGGGCAACGCAAGCCTCCTGCCTTGCTACAGCTCCATGGCTGCTGCCATCTTTGTGACGGAGTGAGGGCTAATTTACATATTACTCTTTTATTAGATAGTAAATATATATATATATATAAAATAAGATATATGCCAACTGTAATCAATGATTTGAAGCAATAAGAGGGTGATAAAACAGAGTCAATGGGAGGTAATGCCTCTAAGAGGAAGAAATTAGAGCTGAAATCTGAAGGGTAAGACACAGGGAGCTAGGAATTGAGCACTACAGATAGATAGGGTAGAGAGACAGGGAAGGGCACTTAGGGAACAGAAAGGAGGTGGGCATGTTCAGGGAGGGATTAGTGAGCAAGCAAAAATTTCCAAAATAAGATATCATTCTCTGATGAGTATAAATTAGAAAATACACAAAATATTTCTTTTCAATAAGATTAAAATCTAAATGTTTGAGATGAATATTGGAATACTGAGGTGAGAAACATTAATTCCACCATTCAATTTGTCACTAAACTGGCATTTAAATCATCTTAAATACTCAAAACCAAATATGTAAGTATCCAAGTCATATTACATATTAGTAAGGCTAAGATTACATTTTTGAGGAATAATTGGAGGTCTGCTCTTGCTCGAAGTTCCTGAAACATCATTTTCCCTTTTGGTTTAACCCATTATGCAAAGCCCTGAGGAATAGTTCAGCAACAAAGACCTTCCCCATCAAATACAGGAAGAAAACTAACTTCATTTCCTCCTGTTCCTTCCTGCTGCAAATCTACCTTCATATCAGAAGATAAACTGACCCCCAAACATAGGTGTAATTCAATATTCTATTTCAAATGCCATCTGATTTGCAACCCAAGTAATTAACAGCTCACTAGGGACCCTATTGAAATAAAAACAACTTTGATCCTATTCCCAAATCCCTTGCCAAATGGATGGGCAGCTCAAATCCGTCTGCTTTTGCGTTGATTGCAATGAATAACTATATCAGAAGAATGCTGTCTGCGAAAGAGCAGGTAACAAGGAGGGTGTGTTTTTAAGCTTGATTATTAGAGGAGCTAATTTGAGTGTTGGGATGGGATAACTATTAACATGCACAATTATTCTCTATCATGAGCTAAGCCAGCATCTTGGCTCTATGGCATTTGGAGGAACAGAGGCATGTGAGTGAGGTGTGATGCATCTTAACTTCAAGAAATAAATCTCTGGTTCTCCTATTATTCAAGAGAAGAGCCATATTTTAGTTTTAAGATGTTTACATATAGAGAATGGCCTTTTGGTCCAAGTTTAATGTACACAAACTATGTGTATATGCTAGTAAACTGGAGAGTTTTCAATAATTTGTTCCTCTTCTATTCCAATGATTTGATTATCTGTAGTGGTTTACATAGTGTAATCTGAGCAACAGATCAGCTTTATTTTTATAGAAGTCACTTGCTAAAGCCAAGGAGTCCTGGTGAAACACTTTGAAATAGATAATGGAGACATAATTGATGGTCATTGGTAACTACAACATTGGTTCAATAATAGTGGCCACTTGTTGAACTCCTGCCTTCTGCAAGGTACTGTGCTTCAGACGCCAGCCTGTTTCCCTCCCAGTACCTATCAGTTATAGCACCAGGACTAGAGTCAGGAACTTAGTTTTCAGTTCTAGTTGTCACTTCCTAGTCTGTGACTTTGCACAAATGACAGTGCTTTCACTGAACCTCACTTTCTTCTGCTACAAAATGGAGACTATAACACCTACCTCAAGAAGCCACTGTAAGGGTGAATTGAAATTTTAAAAAATAAAAAGTAATTCTAAACAATAAAGTTCTACATAAATATGTACATAATCATTATCAACTACTGTTTATGAAACACCTACAAATTGCCAAATCATAAGCTAGATCTTTACAAACATTTTCTCCAGTTCCCACACACCCTGATGAGTACCAGTAAATATCTTCCCCACTTCCCAGACAACTAAATGGATGTGCAGAGAGGAGAAATATCTTGCCTGAGATTTTGCTGGAATAAAAATGCCTGTCCATTATAGCAAAAAATTCTTAGAGATTATACCAACAGAAGGTAAATTCAGTAGAAACATTTGTTGTCTTCCTTTTTTAAAAATTCAGCAAATAACCTGCAAATGTTGCATATATGTGATCACAATGTGTGTATAC
Source organism: Murina feae (assembly GCA_004026665.1). Taxonomy (NCBI): domain Eukaryota; kingdom Metazoa; phylum Chordata; class Mammalia; order Chiroptera; family Vespertilionidae; genus Murina; species Murina feae. The sequence goes on from PVJC01015921.1 coordinate 26,557, forward strand.
AAAAGAAATGCACATCTACGTCTGTAATAAATACATTAAACTATCAATCACAAATCACACATAAACAAAGTAAAACTGGGCACGGGAAGTAAAAAGTCATTGAGAAACCTAGCATCTCTCCATGCCCCTAGAGCTTGTACAGCCCAATTAAGTAAAATTAGCATGTGCCAAAGTGATGAATGTGAGCTACTGGAGTTGTAAATTACCCTAAGGTGTCAAAGACACAGCAATGAACTGGGTGATGACTTCTGTCTCGTTGTTTCCATGGTCGCTATAGAGTTTAACTTCTTGTACTTTCTCTTTTAGAATTCTCAAGGTCTAAGTGAGTTTATATGAAAAAGAAAATAGAAGGTGCAAATAAATTGTAGGAGATGTCATTGTAGGAGATGCATCTGTAGATATCTAGATGTTCCATGCCATTCCATAGATTATTGGCCATATGTATTGAATGGTCTATTCTGTGTTGGGGAAACAAACACATCTAACATCTCAGTAGCTGAATACAGACAATGTTTATTTCCTATTTATACAAAGTTCTCTTCTGGTTGGAACATCTCTCCAGGTCAGCTGTCTTAGTAGTAGTAGTAGTAGTAGTAGTAGTAGTAGTAGTAGTAGTAGTAGCAGCATAACTCCATGTGTTCCCTGCAGGTCCATAGACTTTAGGTACAAAGCACTGAATCAGAAGTAATCTAGAGCTGAGAGGCTGAGTGTATTGCCCCGACACTGCCAAGAATGATCTGTGTGGCTTTTAGAGGAGTCATTTAACTCCTCTTCACCTCAGTTTGTCCCACTGTAAAATAAGATCGTCATATGTCATTGTCAAAGTGTCTGTCTGCAGCATATTTCTCTGCAATGATAACGTAACTTTGAAAATGTATGTAACAGGTGATAAAAGCCCACAGCAGTTGAGGTAGATGCTGTGATTTAGCTCCCTAGACCTCTAGGCCATGATGCTTTCAGCTACAAGGGTTGAAAACTGAACACTGTGTTCTCCCACACTGAAGGTTCTATGTGAAGCATGATTGCACACCTATAAGATTTTAAAGGCAGGAGGGAGGTGCTGACCATCTGCCTGCTCATCTTGGCTGCCTTACTCCTGGCAAGAACAGTCCAGGGAACATGATGTTTTCTATGACAGCATTTGAGGGTCCATCCTCCAGCTTATAGGCATCACCAAGAGGCAGAGATGGCAGCTTCTTGATTCCAGCTTTCTGATTCCTGGATATAAATGTGCAATATACTCTTGACTATATCAATAGTGGTAGCTACAGAGATGAGGGCTCCCTCCCCAATGGGTCAATTCCATATTTTTCTGGGCATAATCACTGAGAACCCAACCTAGTAGTACCTTCTTAGGGGTCTTTATAAGCACTTTATTCCCTCTATAAAATGCCCTCCTGTTTAAAATACCTATGGTGGCGGTCTCTATTTAATCTACTACTTAAACAAGCCTAAGCCTTCCTGAACTTTCTTAACCTCGAACTACCAGTCCGTGGAGGACAGTAAACTTGAAATGGAATTGGCTTATGGAAGGTGTCTGGGCCACCTCAGGAGCCAATCTCAGATTTCAGAGATTTGCTCTTATTTCATCAAGAAACATGAACAAGGAAGGGCCTCACTGGGTTAGAAAGAAGTGAGGAGAATGATCTCTCAAGGCATAGTTTCAAGAAAACTACCCACTCAAATCAAAAAACAGAATATCAACATTCAGGGTGAGTCTTTAAACCGAAGAGTATGTGTCCTTGATGTCCCATACCAGTCTTCCATCTGTTCAAGGGTCATGAATGGGGATTTCTAGGAAGGACATTTCTCATATTTTAAACTTTCAGCTGGATATGAACATGTTCCGAAATGAATGAACCTGCAAAAATGGAGGAGGTATTTTTGTTTCTGGGGACAATGGCTAGCTAATTTTATATTTAAGAAGGAAGCAGAGTCCAGGAGGTCACAGTTCAATTCCAGTCAGGGCACATGCCCATGTTGCAGGTTTAATACCCAGTGTGGGGCAAGTAAGAGGCAGCCAATCAATGATTCTCTCTAATATTTGCTGTTTCTCTCTCCTCCTCTCCCTTCCTCTCTGAAATCAATAGAAATACATTTTTTAAGAAGAAGAAGGAAGCAGAGAATATACAGGAAAGGCAGAAATGCTAGAAAATGGTTAATGAGGAACATTGTGTCTAAGAACCAGCTTGTGCCAAAGAGAGAGCAATACAGACTCCAAAACTAAGAAGAAGAAACTCAAATAGAGTACTGGCGAAGGGCCAAGCTGTGGTCCTGAGGCCACAGGAGATGTCAAGGGTCTAGACACCATGCCCATTGAAACAGAACTGTCAGCCAGTGTCCCATAGATTAGTATCCTCAGTGAGACTGCAAAGGCTGGTAGTAATCACTCGTTCCTCTAAATAGAGCACATAGAATTCAGTAGGAGTCAAAGAAAAACTCCTGCCTTCATGACAGTGAATTATCTGGGGTGATATCCAAAACACTGCAATTGTGTGAGAATTCTAGTCTTCATATACAACCTGCCAAGGAAATATTGTGATGTTTTCCATAAAGTAACTTGTATCTCTATCTCTGATTTCCCATGACATTTTAGTTATTTATTTATTATAAATATATTTTATTGATCTTTTACAGAGAGGAAGGGAGAGGGATAGAGAGTTAGAAACACCGATGAGAGAGAAACACTGATCAGCTGCCTCCTGCACACCCCCTACTGGGGATGTGCCCGCAACCAAGGTACATGCCCTTGACCAGAATCCAACTTGGGACCCTTCAGTCCACATGCTGACATTCTGTTTACTGAGCCAAATTGGTTAGGGCTCCCATGACTTTTTAAATGAGATTGGTAGGGTGCATTCTTCCTCACCAAACTAAAGGCACAGTTCTTCCTAGAAAAGCTGCCTCTGAAACAAAGGAGAGCACTGGCCAGGCCAAGCTGAGGAGGAACTGCTGCTCTTCATCCAGCTGTTACTGCCTGTGAATTCTTAGCACCTCCAGAAGCTTTGTGCCAGTGGGAGCACACTCGCAGATGAAGGCTCAGAAGGGTGTGGGGTTTCCACACAGCCATCCTTACACCCCATGCCTGGATGTTTGAATGCTGCGGGGGCTCGAGGTTATTGCGACTGCTCTAAATTCCCCCAGGCTTCGTTTTTTAGCCCTTGATTAAACTTTTTTCCAGGTTTTCTATTTCTTCATGGAACATTCCTTCAGATTCCTGGTTACAGGACTTTTAGGAATCTTCTAACACCACAGGGCCAGAATTGGCCACCCAGCTCCGTGGTAACTCTGAGCTGTTTATAGCTTCCCTCCTCAACCACCTGCCTGTACACATCATTGCTAACCTCAGTGATTGCCTTTAAGCTGGACCTCAACTCTTTTGGTTCATGTAAAAGTGGGCTTAACTCATTTTCCCAAATCCTTTAGGACCTCTGGTTCACAGATGTCCTCTCAGAAAATGCTAAGTGCTTCCTAATAGCCAACCTATTGTGACCCATCCTGACACCACAGCAGAGCAGAGCTGTGGAAGAAGGAGTGAGCATCACAAAGTGCAGAGTCCTATGAAGCTGAGCATCACTCGAGAGCAGCACAAAGGTGTGACGGAAGAACTTAGTGAAGAGCCAGACCTGTGGAAAGCTGGGCTTGAGCACATCACTTGGCCTCTCCAGACTTCAGTCCCTGAGCTCCAAACTCAGTTTCTTCAGATAGAACCACGTGAGAACAAATGTCCGTTTCTGAGTCTTGCTATCCCATGATACAAAATGGAAGAGTGAAAAGAATTTCCTGTGAAGAGTTTATAGGAGCCTGTTTATGGGCCTAAAAGTCAGTCATCAGCTCAGATGAACTGGATTAAACCAAGTGAAAACAGAAGCACATCTTCCATACAAAATAGCGCTAATAGTAACCTGCATTTCTAGCACTCCATGCCCTTTTTTTAAAATTTTGTTTTATTGCTTAAAGTATTACAATGAATGATAGATAGGTCTCCATTTTTTTTCCCTTGACCTTTCCCCCTCCTTCCCTATCCCATCCCCAGTGTCTTGTGTCTATTGATTATGCTCATGTGCATGCATACAAGTCTTTCAGTTGATCTCTTAAACCCCCCCCCCAAACCTCCCCGGCCTTCCAGCTGTAGGTTGACAGTCCATGCCCTTTTAAAGCACCTGTGAGTACATTTATCTCAGTTAGTCTTTTATTCTGTGAAACAGCTGAGGAAACTAACTGGAGCCTACACTTTGGGCTCTACATCTCCAAAGCGTTTTACAACCAGAAGATCTTCACGATGAAGATCTTCATGATATTTGCTTCCACTCTCTATTTCTACTAGGCTCAGACCTGCAGTCAAGAGCTCTGGGTTTTTCTTGCTGGTAGAAAATGTTCTGAAGGGAGTCTTCCAAGAGACTAAACACATGAGCCCTGACCTCAGAGTCTCCCCATCTTCATCCACCGAAAGGGGAGGATTCTCCTGAGCAAAACCTTCTTGAGGGAGTGCAGGGCAGCTATTGCAGGGAACTGTGTGTGGTTCCTCCTGCAGCCCGGGGTTCCCTCAGGAGCTTAAGAGGCATGTATAATCTGAGGGGAAAGATGTTAAACACATTAAAAACATCAACCCAGCCTCCAAAAAGAAGGTTTTATCTTGGGTGAAACACAGGCTTTCCTGGGGTCCTTCCTAATGGTGCCCCACCTTCCTTAGTGTCTGCATTTCTCTTCCTCACTTCCTCTTCCATCTTCTCCTCAGTATTTCCTTCCCCTTTTTCCATGTTCTCCCTATTTCCTCTCCTACCAACTTTTCCTCAAGCTCTTTTCCTAGTCCTTCCTTCCTGCTTCCCTTTTCTCCCCCAAGGATCTGATAGAACTATGTTTTAAGCCTAGGTGGCTTTGATCAGGATTAATGTTTAGAAAACAACATAATTTGCAACAGGAGCATTTGCCTGCCATGCACTTCTGTTATTTACTTCTTCCTAACCAGATTCAGCTAGTAGATTATACATTTGTTCCACTGTTTTCCTTTCTTAGGGAAGTACTTAAGAGATCCTGTGTTGTGTACATTTAATTATTTGTGTGGCCTACCCTGAATTTATCTTTTATTTTTGCCAAATATTTTCACAGAATTCTCAGTGATTGGCTAGTTAAAATTCTTCTGGGAGACTTGTTAAGATGGCTGCCGATGAGAAGGCAGACTGAAAGACAGTGAGAGAGAGAGAGAGAGAGAGAGAGAGAGAGAGAGAGAGAGAGAGAGAGAGGGAACGGAGGGTGTGTGGATGTACCAAGCATGGAATTTTGTGGGTGTGCAACAGCTATACTCCAGAGGACTGTTAGAGAACCCGAATGGGGCTCCCTTAACCGGGCGCTGCCTCCACTGCTGCTGAAATCTCTCCCGGAGCTGCGGACTCGGCTGCGGGGACCGGGCCATCTTGGGTGACTGTTACAAGAAACGTATACATCCAGGGATACTGCGAACAGGTCACCCAGGGACCAGCCGGGAACCCAGGAACACCGGAGCTCAAGCCAAGAATTCGTGGACCCAGACAAGCCCTGCACCTCCTCACGGAAAGGTCAGATTTCGCTTGTTAAAAGCGTGGTTTGTATTCCAGGTGGGAGAGTTGAACACGCGCAGGAGAAGTCTCTGCGCAGCAGAGTCTGCGCCCCTCCCCTCGGGGCCAGCCCGTGCTCCACAAAGTCTGAGGCTGGTGGCACCAGCGTGACCTGAGTGTGGGAAGGGGTCCTGCAGGCTGCTAGCAGAAGGGAACCCAAAAAAAACCACCCCATAACTGATCGGGTCACGAAAAGACAGCCTCGGTGTTGGGTCGCAGAGAAGAGACATTGGGAGAGTTATGCGCAGAGCTGGAGGAGAAAGGGAGCCCGCGCATCTCTTTGGAGAGGTTCATTTTTCCCTCTCGTTATTAAAGCTAGGCTTGGGATTATTAAACCCAATACATAGGAGCACCCAATTGGGGCCGCTCACGGAGACTGCAGGGGAAAACCCTGTTTGTGTGTCTTGAGAAGGAGAGCAGGGAGTGACGGATTCGGAAACCAGTTCAGGGGCAGTCCATTCCGCCAAACTAGTATTAAGTGTGATAGAGAAAACAAAACCTAAATGCTGGCTAGAGAGGACTTGTAGTCGAAGAGGTCACTCCAGAAACACTGCCACCCAGAGGCTGATTCACAAACTGACTCTTCTGTAAACACAAATAAAGGCAGAAATACTGCCGGCTTTTAAATCAGGACTGGTGTACGACGCAGAGGAGTAGTGATTCGCAGGAAACTTCCATACTTTCCTGAATAGCTGACAAGACTAAGGCGCACCAATCAGAAGAGGAGAAGAAGTGAATGACCCTCACTACTGCACATTTTTTTCTCTTTTTTTAATTTTTTCTTTCTTTTTTTAAATTTTTTTCTTTTTCTTCCTTTAAGAAACAATTTTTTGTCTTTTTTCCTCACTTGATTTTACCTTTTTAATTATTGAATCTTTATTTTTAATCAATATTATTACTACTACTATTTTTTTCTTTTTCTAAGTCATTTTATTGTATCTTTATATTATTTTGAGATTAGTGTTCTTCATTCTATTTTCAGATTTCCTATAGCATCATTTTACTCTATCTCAACTTTATCTTTATGCCAACACTCTCTTCCTCACTATTCCCCTATTGCTGTCCTTTTTCTCTTAATGAACTCATGCTTTAGATTCTCCCTATTCCCTCTTTTTACCCCCCTGTTACAATTTCACCCTACTAAGATATCTAATTTCCAATCCCCTGCTCCAAGCCCACAGATACCTCACTCCTTTCTTTCTTCATTATCCAAAAATTTTTTTCTCTCTCTCTCTGTTGTTCTGCTGTTGTTTCTTTAACTGTTTATTATACTGGGGTTTTTATAATTGTGGGTGAGACTGTCTTGCTTTTTCTTTTTGTTTTTTGGTTGTATTTTGGTTATGTTTTTTATTCTGTTTACCTTGTTAGATATTAATTGTTAATTGATTGATTAGTTGATGTACTCCATTCATCTATAGGTCTTTGTAGATGGCATTTGTTTTTTGGTTGTATTTTGGTTATGTTTTTTATTCTGTTTACCTTGTTAGATATTAATTGTTAATTGATTGATTAGTTGATGTACTCCATTCATCTATAGGTCTTTGTAGATGGCATTTGTTGCTACTAGTAACCATTCTATTTGAGTTTTCTCCCCATACAATCTCTTTCCCCCTTTTATTTCATTCTTTTTTATCGCTGTTACCTTTTTATTTTTTTTTCCTTTGCCTTCCTTTTCCCAAATTTGTTTTGGCACTCCCTTTCCCCTTTTTTTTTCTTCTTTTTCTTTCTTCTTTACTCCCTAACTCTCTTTTCTATGGTGGTGACCATTAGTGGGTTATAAGTATCATGAATACATTTGGGTTCACATCCTTGTGCATTGTGCCTTGCTGTGTTGTATTTTGTGCTTTTAAATCAACACAGGAGAGAAAAAACTATATAACCAGATACCCAGAGAAGATAGATCATAGGGAGACAAAGAAACAGCCCGCATATGAAAGAAAAACAGGCATCACCAGAAAGGGAAGTAAATGAAATGGAGGCAGGTAACTTGTCGGAGAAAGAATTCAGGGAAATGGTCATAAGGTGGTTGAAAAGAATGGAAGACAAATTTGACAGTATGTGTAAGAACCAAGAGGAAATGAAGAAGAACCAAGAGGAAATGAAGAAGAACCAAGAGGAAATAAAGAAGAAGCAAGAAGAAATGCAAAACGACATCACTGCTATGAAGAACTCAATAGAAAGCATCAAAAGTAGACTAGAAGAAGCAGAGGACCACATCAGTGAGCTAGAAGACAAGGTAGAAAAAAATACCCAAGCAGAGCAGCGCCTAGAAAAAAGAATTAAAAAGCAGGAGGAGAGCCTAAGAGAACTTTGGGACAACACAAAATGAAACAACATACACATAATAGGGGTGCCAGAAGGAAAGGAAACTGAGCAAGGAATAGAAAACTTGTTTGAAGAAATAATGACAGAAAACTTCCCTGAAATAGGGAAGAAAAAACCCACGCAAATCCAAGAAGC
>PVJC01015922.1:0-34384 GCA_004026665.1 Murina feae
GTTAAGAGAGAGTACACCAAGCATGTCAACCACAAAGGCTAACATGGGCCAAATAAACAAGGTTTAAGTTTATGTGGGCCACAAAAAACAAAAGCTTCAAGTTTCATAGAAATGTAGATTTATTTCAGTAGAGACATGCTGAACACAAAGGGCTGAAATACCTGGTAAATGAGTAATCGTTAACATAAAATAATAGAACATGTTAATAAAAATTAATATTTTTGAACATTAACTTATCAGACACTGAATAACTGCACAAATTAATAAGCATAACACAAATAAACCTATTTTTCTTGTTGCTCATACCAAACAAGTCAGTCCAAGACTAATGACATGGCGATCATCGGCTGCTAAAATATTCGCTGCTAGTATCAGTGGAGAGAAATAAGGTGTGTAAGGGAAATGAATGCAACAAGATTATAGTAACCAGTCATTAGGGAGTGTTGTAGTTCATTATTAATAATTATGTATAATGGGAGATTGTAAAAATTAAGTTACATAACTTTTTATTAAAACATTTCTTATATACTATTATATTGGCTGGTCTGCAAAAATACTCATTGTGGGCCACATGCGGCCTGCGGGCCAGAGTTTGACATGCTTGGAGTACACAGTTGTCCAGTCAAAAACATCTTAACTCTACTTGACAGTGCTAAGATATGAATCTTCTATATGAATGCAACACAAATAAGAATGGCCCTTTGGAACTATAATTTGGGCTATAATTCAACACATGTGAGTTTTAATTGTTTTTAATCAGTCAAATAATTTATTTCCTTTAAAAGTTGGATTGCTTGAAGTTTTAAATAAATACAAATGTTTCAGTTTATCTGTAAAATATAGTTACTTTTTCAAAAGCATCATATGTCCCATTATACAAAAATATTACTTTCCCCTAATATGTAAAATATATTAAATATTCAAAATTAAAAATACATGAGATCAGTCCCATCAACAGTTCAGTAATAAGTAAAATAAACCTCAACCAAATGTTTTGACATACACAGCTAGTTTATCAGGAAGCAGAAAAAAACTGATTTGTCAGCAATATATATTAAAGAGAATCTCAATAGTTATACATGAATTTTCAAAATATGAATGATATCATTGAGACAAGATAATAGTTCCATATAAAGATTCACACACACACACACACACACACACACACACACCAACCTTAAAACTACTGTGCATCAAAGTAGAATCAACAGAGTGGAAAGGAAATATATGGAATGGGAGAAAATAATTGCAATCATATAACTGATGAGAAGTTAGTCCAGAATGTATAGAGAACTCCTACAACTTGAAAAGAAAAACCAAAAACCAGACTAAAATGTGGTCAAAACAAACAAAACCTCATAGACACAGATAATACTACCAGAGGGGCAGGGGAGGGTGGGAAGAGGTAGGGAGCTGTCAACAGGGTCAAATACATGGCGACAGGAGACTGGACTTCGGATGGTGAACACAAAATGTGACGTACGGATGATGTGTTAGAGAATCGTACACTTGGAGCCTATATAATATTGCTAACTGATGTCACCCCAGTAAAGTAAAAAATAAAATAAAACAAAAATAAATGAAAACTTGAATAGGCATTTCACTAAACATGGCAGAGAAAGCCATCTTTGCAAAGATCCTTACTATCATGAATCATTAGAGAAATGCAAATCAAAACTATAACTAAGAATCACTTCACACATATTAAACAAAAAATAGCACGTGTGAGGAAGGGTGTGGAAAATGGAAGCCTTGTGCAGTGTTGGTAGGAATGTGAAATGACGCAGCCACAAAGAAAAACGGTACAGTGGTTCCTAAACAGATTAAATACGGAATTAGCATCTGCATTAGTCTGTTTAGGCTGCCATAACAAAACGCCACAGACCAGGCAGCTCAGACAACAGAAATCTATTTCTCACAAATCTGGGGATTGAATGGTACAAGGTCAAGGTGTCAGCTGCTTTGGTTCATAGTGAAAGCACTCTTCCTGGCTTGAAGATGGTTACCTTCTTTTTTAAAAAAATATATTTTATTGATTTTTTTACAGAGAGGAAGGGAGAGGGATAGAGAGTTAGAAACGTCGATGAGAGAAGAAACATCGATCAGCTGCCTCCTGCATACTCCCCACTGGGGATGTGCCCACAACCAAGGTACATGCCCTTGAACGGAATCGAACCTGGGACCCTTGATTCCTTAGCTGACAACGCTCTATCCACTGAGCCAAACAGGTTAGGGCATATTTACCTTCTTGTTGCATGTTTGTGCTTGGACAAAGAGACAGAAAGAGAGGAAGTTGTTTAATGGGTATAGAGTTTCAGTTTTGCAAGATGAAAAAGTTCTAGAGATCTGTTGCACAAAAATGTACATAAACTTAAAATAACTCAACTTAAAAATGGTTAGCATAGTAAATTTTATGTATTTTTACCATAATAAAAATAATATTAATTGTATTAACTATCAACTCTTTAAAAATACTCATAATCAAAGCAAATATGCAATTACCAAATATTTCCCTAAGTTTTCCCTCCAAATTCATGCCATTTCTTTACTAGTTCTTTTTGAAATTTATTATTAGCATTCTTTTATCTGGATCACCAAGTTATAATTTCTAAGCATATTAATACACATAAATGTATTTTAAAATGAATGGTATTTTAAAGGTGGTATTTTAACATTAGAAGTGAACTTTTTCTAGATCTAAGGAAATAATTTGCCTTATGATTTTTTTCATAACAAAAGCAGGTTATAATAAATGGAAATTTAATACTACTTATAATCATATCAATTTAATCTTCTTAAATAATGTTCATATATAACTCTTCCATTAATGGACATTTGGCCCTGTCCAAAACGTTCAGGGACACACTTAGACCATAGTTCATATATTAGTAACTCCTACACTTCTCCAAGATTGAACCCCAAACCTCTTACCTAACCTCTGTGCCTTTACCAGGTGGGCTACCAAGGCAAGAAGGGTTATGATGGCAGGCAGTAGAGCCACAATACAGTTACTGGAGCAAGAAAACATGATAGTGGTTGTTTTTTTTTTAATGTATTTATCTTATAAACTCAAAGTAGAAATAAACTTTACGGTTTATTTGAACCCAGGGACATCTTTAGTGCAGACATTTTGGACAGGACCAAATGTCAGGACCTTTTAGCAGGGCCCCCATGTCTCCAGGATGTGTTGGATATGTCCTGTAAGGAACTCTTCTATATATGTCCCCTCAGGATATTTTCACTATTTTATTTTATTTTATTTTTTTAATATATTTTATCGATTTTTTACAGAGAGGAAGGGAGAGGGATAGAGAGTTAGAAACATCGATGAGAGAGAAACATTGATCAGCTGCCTCCTGCACACTCCCCACCGGGGATGTGCCCGCAACCAAGGTACATGCCCTTCACCGGAATCGAACCCGGGACCCTTGAGTCCGCAGGCCGACGCTCTATCCGCTGAGCCAAACCAGTCAGGGCTATTTTCACTATTTTAGCACAGAAAGTAAAAAAAATAAAATAAAATAAAATAAAATAAAGAGTGAATGGGCTTGTGGAAGCAAAAATAATTGTTGGTCTATTCAATACAAAAAATTCTGTCTCTTTGAATTTGTCTTCACTGTTTTAATTGTGAGTAGTGAAGTAGGGGGGGGGTGAGGGGAGGCGGGAGAGCATTCTTGCATGAATGATGGCAGCTTTGCTCTGATTGATCACAAGCACAACCGGAGAAAGTTGATCCTTTGGAGCACACCGTTCGGAGTAAGTTTATTTTCTCCCTGTTTCAGGTACTGATCCTAAGAACCCTGGATCGGCAGAGCCAGTTCTCCCGTCGCTAGTTCATGCAGTCCCTCATGGGCCGCCCTTTCTAAGTCCACTGTTACCCGGGGCAGGGGTACAGGTAGCGCAGGTCAGATTCAAAGGGAAAAAACAGGAGCCTGTGACTCCACGGGGTGCAGAGTCGCCCCTTTGGGAGGGAAACGCTGGCCTCACCCTTCACCAGGCTGTAACGCAGCCCCGGCAGCTGTGGCCTGGAGAACGCCGGGCAGATGGAGGCACCGGGGCTGCAGATCCCAGCGATCGCGGCCGCGCGGGGGTCGCCGTTGCGTCGCTCTCGGCCACCCCTCGCGCCCACCTCACGGCTCGCCTTCTCGCTCTCTTGGGGGAAGACCAGGGCCAGCGGTCACCCGCTCACGCAGTCCTCGGAGCATCGGTGAGCATTCGCGTCCGGACGCGAAGACCACACACAGCCCGGGTGTCCCTGCCGGCCGCTGCTCCTGCCGTGCGCGTCTCCGCCGGGGAGGGCGGCCGAGACTACGCCCGCTGCAGGCAAGGGGCGCAGAGGAGGGGGCCCTGGAACCCGCTGGCCGACAGCTGCGGGTGCAGCCCTTTCTGCATCCTGGGGTCTGAGCCACCGCAGGGAAGAGGAGTAGAGAGCATCGCGGGCTAGGACGTCTGGCGTCAGCGCATCAGCGCATCAGCGCCGCGGCCTTGCGAGCAGAGCATCCTTCCTCCTTCCGGGAGCTGGCTCATATGCTCCCCGGGACCTGGCTCATACGCTCCCCGGGACCTGCATTTCGTACCCAGAAGTCCGACCTGCAGCGGACGCGTGGGTGCCACTGCGGGGCAGGAGGGCGTCCAGTCCGCCAGGGGTTAGAGTTAGGGTTATGCTTTAGGTCCTCCCAAGGCATTGAGGGGGCGGGGGGGGGGGGGAAGGGGTAGCCTTCCTCCCGACGCCCACATAATCCCTAAGAACCAGCCACTGCCTGCACCCGAGGCTCCAGCCAGGAAGCTCCCCCTGTCCCCGCGCGCCTTCCAGGGTTGCTCGTGTCCCCCGGAGGCGCGTGGGTCCAGGCCGCCACCTCAGTCCCTTTCTCCTCTTGCTCAGTAGCCTGAGTCTGAGCCAGAAATTGAACGGGGCGATTCCCTGGGTACGCTGGCCTGCGCTGGCCGCCAGTGATTGGCCCTTGGGAATGGCTGCCCAGAAAGCCCGCAAAATTGTAGGGGTGACGGGTGGGTGGGGAGGGTCGCTGTCATCGTTCTTAGCGACAGGAACCCGCACCCGAGGCATTTTGAGGGAGCGCGAAGTTGAGAAGACACTGAGCCAAGGAGAGCAGAGTGTAGGCGTCCACATGCGTTCACTGCCCCGACTTCTTAGGGAGTTCATCTGGAAACCTACTTATTTGGAGAAGAATGAGTCGATCTATGTGAACCACGATTTTCTAAAGCCCTTGAACATCCCGCTCCCTCTCTACTCCCAACTTCTCTCGGGTCTTTCTGAATATAGTCTTCGCAAAGAGCAGAAATGTCCTTACTGCTCTAACCGGTTTGGCTCAGTGGATAGAGCACATCGGCCTTCGGACTCAAGGGTCCCGGGTTCGATTCCAGTCAAGGGCATATAGCTTGGTTGCATTCACATGCCCAGTAGGGGGTGTGCAGGAGGCAGCTGATCCATGTTTCTCTCTCATCGATGTTTCTAACTCTCTATCCCTCTCCCTTCCTCTCTGTAAAAAAAAAAAAAAAATATATATATATATATATATATATATATATATATATATATATATATATATATATATATCTCGTTACTGTTGCCAGTTTTCCTAGTTTAAAGACCATACAGCAATGCCTGTAGGTAGTTGGGTCAGACCCCTGAGCTCAGGGCCAACTTGGGAGGAAGCGCGGAGCTCTGCAAATAGCTCTTACGATGCAGTGGCAGGTGAATGGCCGGGAGCGGAGGACTGAGCTGCACGGGTATTGTGGGCTCTCAGTGGTCCAGCCTCCCCTCCCCGCCCCCCTACACACAAATGGGCGCGCACCCGCACGCGCGCTCCTGTCTACCCCCCCAACCCACCCCCCCACACACCCACACAGAATACGCACACGAGTGTTTCCTCTCGGCGGCCGCTAGAGGGAGGGCCTCCGGGCGCTCCTACAAGATGGAACAGCTCCCGAGCCTGCTCTCTGGCGGAGTTCCTGTTCCTCAGTTCCAACGGCTTGCAATGGTTGGGATCAAGTGGAATCCACCTGGGTTCGAACTGCACAAAGGCGAGGTCGTGTGTAATGCTATTTGCTGTGGACTTGGGACTCTCCATTCTATTACTTTTCAACTAGTCTGAACAGTGCAAGTTTTGAAGTGACCAGAACAGAGGCAGGACGCATAATAAATGAGCTCATTTCTATTCCTGTAGAAGAATTTAGGGGTGGGGGGGGTGGGGGGAGAGCAGAAATGGGAATCTTGTTTTCTGGGTCATTATCCACGTCTGTTTAATCATATTTTATGCCTTTTAAAAATATTGTTCTGGCAAAAATGTAAAAGCAGTTGGAAACACAAGTGGTAATTTCACACAGGATAAAGGATTAAAATCGCCTTCTCATTATATGTCTGACTTTGAATTTAATTCTGTACCGCCGACCTGGAAATAGTTGCAACCCCCCACACACACACAAATTAGAAATTGCCACATATTGTTGTATTACTTTAAGACGTATTACTTCCTCCTGAAAAAGGCTTTTAAGTTCCCACTAGGTGTTTAAGCCTGCAAATCACCTAAGAAAAAGAGTAAGTGTCATTTGAATAACTCGAATAATTTCATTATTATGACCGAATTAGGAAGTAGGCATGTGGGGGCTCAGGGGGAGATTTAAGTATTATCTCGAATGAAATTTCAAGATTGAAAAACTCTAATCCTGTTCAGGTAAGATGCGTCAGGTGGATTTCAACTAACTTGGCGACGTGGATCGGAATGATGCTGGAACCAGAACGGAAGAGGAAAGTAATTTCCCTGGAAACCAGGTGCTGAGCGCCTTGGCGACCCCATCCTGGGTGCCCGGGCAGAGTGGCCAGACCCCTCTCTCCACGCAGTCCTGGCTCTGTTCCATTGGCTAAGCGCACCCGCGGCAGAAATGCCACCGGTATATCATTTGCGATGATGGGCTGGGGGGTGGAGGGAGGGTGGGGGGTGGGGAGGGGGCGGGCATTGACGCTCCGCAGCGCCGCCAGCGCAGTTTTCTCTCCCAGCTCTCCAGCGCGAGGAGCAGATCGCTCGCTCCCTGCGCGCGACAACTCGCGGGGAGGGGAGCCCGGGCGCTCACCCCGCGAGCTCCGCCGGTGCTGACGTCCATTCAGGTCCTTAAATGTGCCTGTCCCTGCGCAGGAGGGAACAGACGTGGTCGCAGTCACTTTGCCCGAGGTAGCGGAGTCTGCTCTCGCAGGCAGCAGCTCCGGCTCCCTTCGCTCTCCCTGGATCTGCGCTCGCCTCTGCCCTCTTGGCACTGAGTCCCCGCCAGCCTCTCGAGCGAGAGGTACATTTGGTACTTGCACCCCAGGCGTGCACCACGGGGGCTTACCGTGCCCGGTGCTTTTTCCCGTGGACTGGAAGACTAGAGGCTCCGAGGTGCGCTCGGGGATCGCGCACGGAGTGGGGGAGCGTCCTTCCCAATGGTGGTAGGAGTGGGGATTTTTCTCATCAGAGCTGCTGACGTCGTCCTCCCCGCCGCCGCCGCTCCCGCAACTTGTCTTGTTTCTTCTCAGTCCTGTGTGTACCGTTCCAACATCAAAGTTTTTTTTCTCCCCTATCTGAAAAAAAAATTACCCATTTCATCCATCCTCCTCCCCCTGCGCTGTCTCGGCCAGGCCTGCTCCCTGCGCGGTGAGTGGGTAGCTGGGCGCGCAGGGTAGCAGCGTGGAGATTGAAGTGATCGCGCGGAGCGGAGGCAGGGAGCTGCTCCGGGGGCTCCCTGGCTTACCCTCCGCCGAGCGAAAGGGCTGGGCAAGGGCGCAGAAGAAGATCGGGCAAGCTTCCGGGACGCTGGTGTCTGCAAGCTGGATTTGAATGGCCATCCTGGTTTTGCGTGTCCGTCCCTTTTTCCCATTTGGTAACTAGTGGAGAGAAGCGCTTTGGCAAGAGCGCTCTGCAGGACCCAAGCTCCAGGCTGCTGCGGAAGGAGCGGAGGGGAGGACGCCAGCCGTTGCTTACTGGAGCCTGGAGGTAGGCAAGGGGGTGGGGTCCTGATTCCAGCGCTCAGCGCAGATTCCAAACGGTGTCTTGTTTCACGGCGCCCAGGCATTCCTCTCCCCCTCGTTTCCCACCGCACCCTCCTCCCTGGTTTAGATCCAGGCTCAGGAATTACCAGCATCACAGCATTCTCAAGGTGGACTTCCTTCCTAAGCTCATCGCAGCCCAATGCCTCGTCCTTACCTTTGATCTTGCAAGGGCTACGTGAGCTTCGCTAGGAAGTTGATAAGCTTGCAGATATTGAGAAAGTCCAACTTGATTTTATTCAGTTTCTTGAAGGATGTGTTTCCTGTGGGCAAGAATCCTGGGAAATAAATGTCAGTGTCGTATACAACTGCAATAGCAGGTCAGAAATCACCTTCATTTCGCCCCAAAAGTTTTCCCCAGGCTAGTTTTCACAATGTGCACACGTAGGGCATGGAGATTTGGTTTCTTTTATATAAATTGGGGAGGGTGCTCTCCTTCTATTTTTAAAGTGCAAAACATCAAGGACATTGTAGTTTTCTTTCCTCTTTTTTTTTTCTGTGCTGACCATGTAACAAAGCACTGTGAGAATAGAGAGAATGGAACACTTTCACAGTCTGCAGGAATGATGAAAGATTTTGACGTTTCCAGCCTTGCCTGAAGTTTTTATTTAAATGTCTGATCAATTTTAGTTAGGGGAGGTAATAAGGGGTAAGACTGAACTAATGTCTTGGGTGCAATTCACAATGGTGAGAATTCGTACATAGTGTATGTAATTGGTCTCTACAGTTGCACGTTAGCTAATGACAGAAATTGCATGAGATTATAGAAATAGCCCTTGATTTTTTTTTTTTTTTGACAAATGATAGTTTGAACTGTGGGGAAAATTTTAAAAATCAATATGAAAATGTATGTGGCAAGAATATGGATGCATAGGTGAAAACAGAAAGGCAAGTTAACTTGAAGAGGGTGGTTTATGAAGATTAGCACCTGGGATTTCCTGTCTACGTATGGTAATCAGTTAGAATTCCGAGCTTGCTGTACTTGGCTCTGTAGAGACTGCCTTTACATTTAACTTCGATCACATTCATAAGAATAGAATGATGTTGATGAGTTTATTCACTTCCTCATACTTGTGTGCTGTAGATTCCAGAATGTCCTGTTGAGCAGAGAGAGACAAGATTCAAGATCTTGTTGCCTCATTACACATTGCCATCTCTGCCCTACAAGGTATCCTTCAGATAAACTGCAACTAGTGAAGTCTGCATCCTCCTCCTCCTCCTCCTCCCCCTCCTCCTCCTCCTCCTCCTCCTCTACCTTCCTCCCCTCTTCCTTTCTCTCTTCCTCCAATACTGGTAGCTTCTGTCCCATCTGGTCTTAAATCTCCCTCTCTACAGAAGGGACTGTCACGTGTGTTCTTCCCTCACAGGATGGCTCTGAGTTGGGATGGCCCTGAATTTAAATAAATTAATACCCTTATAGTGAATCTGTGCAGTTGTTGGGTAGATACTGAGTGTATTCCCATTCTTCCTGCAAAAACAGGGAGGAGGACAAAAGGTGAGGCTAGAGTACAAACCAAGAGGTGAGACACTAAACTAGGAATGTGGATTGTACTTAAGGAGAATTGGGGCAAGGTAGAGAAGAAAAAATAAAGCTAAAATCTGATTTGTGTTTCCCTATGTGTGTCTAGAAGATGGGTTATCTTTGGTAAGAATCAGCCTTATGATGAGCAGGTTTATCTCAAAGGTCAAGTCCATGCTTGAATAATGCTTTAAACAGAATTGAGAATCCCAAGAAAATAAGCAACTCTCATTTGTAGTTATTGACTTTCAAATAAACTCTTAATTCTTAGAGTCTTAAAGAGTTTTTCTCAACTGTTAGTGCCTGAGAATGCATAACAATTAAGATTTATGATTCCTAACACCTGATAAATTGGTTCAAGAATATCCAGTTAACTACATGTTAAACACCATGACTAATTTCAATTCTCCTAAATACAAGAATTATCCTGTAAAAAATGCAGGCTTAGAGTTAATGAACTTGTTTTTGTTAAACAGGAGGCTAGCGTATAAGCATGTTAATCTGAAAACTTTTTCTAATATTTGTTATCTTCTTGAATTTCCTTTGTTTTCTATTATCAATGTCATTATTATTGTCATGTCTGTCCTGTTAGGAGATGGCTATTCTGAAATACCAAACTTCTATCCTTATATGTGACATGCTGAATGGTGGCTGAGGTTTTAACCAGGAGAAAACCCATACTGAGGCAATGGAAATGCTTATGGAGATCTTAAGTTAAAAAAATTAATGGCTGGTGGGTTTGATTAGAGGATAGCTTTATATAAACCTTATGGTTATCTCTTCTTTACTGGAGGGAAGACAATTTTTAAAGTGCTAATATTTTTATTTCATATATGCATATTTATTTTTCTAATAATGCAAAGTAATGCAAATAGTTTACACGCACTTATAAAAAGAGAAAGTAAACTTAATTCCTACAACCATTTTTTTTTTACTATCCTTCATTTTCATTAATAAAAGTTCACAAAGTGACATAAAAGTGGAGGAAATGATTGATGAAAGTTTGATTCCAATGGTCATTTCTTTCAGAGTTTTTTTTGCAAGTGACGTTTCCATGAAATTCTTAACTTCCCCATTCTTTTCTGCCGAAAGGAGTTGGTTTTCCCTGTTTGGTGTTCATCAACAGGCTAGTGGTATAGAATTCTAACTTCTTTGTTGTGTTAGTATTTTCTTAAACAATGATACTTGCATAAAACATTTACTTCATTGACTTTTTTGCATTAGTAGACATTTAGAACTTTTTACAAGTTAAAAAGTTGGTACATTAATAGCACAGCATCACATATGGGTAGAGGAAGAAGATATTATTTACTTTTTTCCTTAATAAACCATTTTATTCAACTGTGTATATGTTGGTTGACTACTATTTTAAACTATGTTCATGTTGAATTTTTGCTGCTTTTATGCTTTAGTAAAATATGAGCTCTAAAGTCATACATGACACAGATTAATGTAATATATATGCAAATTTCTGAGTTGAGTGTTGTTGTTTTTTTTATTGCTTAAACTCAAACTACTTCTTTAGATATTTGATTGATAACAGCCTAAAAAGTGGGAAGCCTGGGGAGGAAATCACAAAACTAGTTTAATCCCAATAAGGTAATCTTAACCTACGAAAGTTATGTCTTTGCTCATTAACCCCAAATCACAGATGCTATGATTAATATATTAAGATTGAAACATTGTGCCACCCGGCCCAGGATTCCTGCCACATTTTAAAAACTTTTGTAAAATGGTGAAATCACTGATAGCAAAGACAGTCCATTTTTATTTATAAACATGTATAACATTTTGCTTCGAAGTTCTAGAAACTTCTTTTTTCTATCACATAGTCCTTCCCCTCATAGGGTGAGAGAGAGTAGCCCACATGGTGGTGCTATTCTGATGAGCAATATTTTGCTTAATTCTACCCTTAAACCATCTTTAGCTGCATCTATACCAATGGAAATATTGGACTTTTCTCTAACGATAAATTTCCTGACAGTGTTTTTCCCCAAACTAATATACTATCTAAGTTCTGAGTGTCCATTATTGCCAAGGCTGGCCCTTTCAAAAATAATACCCCTATATCTGTCCAAGGAAACCTGGAAGTCCTGACTCCTAACTTTTCTCCACTTTCCTCCTGCTCTGTGTTCTGATATAAATCAGATGACATCTACAGAAAATATTACCTCTTAAAGTGATTCCACATATAACAGATGTATGCTTTTTCAAAAAATCGATCACAGTGTTATATATATTCTCATCTCTGTTCTGTTCTTAAAACAGAATGGCTCCACTTCCACCTGCAACATATGGTTTGCATTAAATTCATCCAGGCTACCTGAAAAAATAAAATGCATTCACAGTAAGTCCGAGATTTAATGGATTCCTTATCAGGTTGCTTTGCATGTTAATGGAGGACCACTAGAATAAGGCCAACCCTAACCAATGTTTCCATGGAAGGTTTTCAGGTCATTGGACAAAACCCCCTACAAGTTAACATCTTACAAAGCACAGTCATATGATATAAGGCCAGCTCTGTAACCCGGTAGTGGTCTGTCAGTCTTTGATATCTCACATCTGATATTTGATATATCATGTTTTGAGTTCCAGAGCCTATGCAAAGACTTTGGGTACAAATAAGAAACAAGAGATTTACTACTTAACTGTGAGTTGGACAAGGAGAATAGGACATTATCTTAATGAATCTGGGGAAGAGAAGATGGACTACAGGTCCTGAAGGCATATCGGAAAGGTGCTCTACCTTTCTTGGATTGCCATCGGCAAAAACTATGAGTGAGATCAGGCTAGAAGACAGAATTCTGGTACAGAGAGCAAATACAAGAGGCAGGAGAAATTTTGGTGCCTAGGTCAAGTCCATATTGTCTTTGGGGGTAGAGGGAACACATTTGCCTGCTTGTTCCTTGCAGTCCTTTGCTGGACTATTTGAGAAATTGTTTTATGAGATGCCAACTAAAAGTTTGATACCAGCTGAAAAAAAATTCTTCATTTAATTCCTAAAACTATAACACAATTGTATTCTACGAATTACACCTTTAATTACTTACAGTGCAAAATGGCAACCACATAATTTAAATAAAATTAAAAAAATTTTGTAAAAATAATCTTATGCTGAAATGTTTCTGAACTGCATCCTACAGCTACACAAATAAGGTGAAACAGAAATGCCGGTTTCTGTTTTAAAGATGACTACGAACATTAGAAATGATTTATGTGACTTCAGGTGTTTTCTAACTTTCTTGCAGTTTTTATTTGTGAATTACTGACTGAAATTCCCACATCTTTTTCAGTGTTGAATTCCTTTCAGGATAAAGCAAAAAATAGAAAGGAAGTACAACTTTCAGTTTTGAATTAAGGTATTTGTTTTGCTGTGAATGACCTAAGGACTCTCAAAGTTATTGTCTCAATTGTTTTTCCTTACATATTTCAGACAATACATATATACATATAAATTTTCTCTTAGACTTATTGAACTTTTATTTTTTACCATATCTACTCTTTTTTGACTCTGAGGTTTTTTCTCATTGCAACCAAAATAGTATTTTCTGGATCATGAAATAATACATTAATTGTTGATTAATCTAATGGTTTGATTCAAACTTCCTTTATAAAAATATATTTTAAAGGATAACTAATAATTGAATAGGCATACATTTAAAACCTATAATACCTCAGATCTTACTTTTTCCTTGCTCATAGTAAAATGCTAGTAAAACTGTTATTTATAATGTATATTCTTACAGATTTCAATAAATTTAGAACAGTAAAAATTATTTGTGTTCACCGATGTTGTCATTCAATCATTGGATAAATCCATGGAACATAGTAAGTGTTTTATTTTGCAACATTAACACAATGTATAGTATTCAGTATTTTTTTAGGTAATGTATTGTGTATTAAATTTGCATCTTAACATTTTATGTTCTTTTAAATGGGTGTGTACATATTAAAAAGATTTAAAATTATTAAAAAGGTCTTTAGCTGCTAAGATGTAAGTGTAAAGATGAGCTGATATCATTATTTGCATAACATTTTATATAGTTTTAAAGGTATTGAGTCCTGAAAAATTAAAACAATTGAAAAAATATTATTATATCACTGCTAAATTACATATTAGCTGTGACTTAGCTTTAAATCTGAAAACCTAATAATGTTTTCAGTTATATTTTTTCTCTAAGAAATATTGCACTGACTTATTGAAAATTATATAGTAAATTTTTAGAGTGTAAGAATCCAAATGTGACACCTGGAATTATTGATTTTTCCCCTTCTAGAATTTGGAAAATTATAATAAATCAATATATTGATTGACATAATAACTAAAATTAACAACAGAATTTCTGGATATTATGACCTCTTCTCTCTATAGTTTGAAAATATATAACTAAAAATAAAAGAGTAAACAGTTTAAAAACTATAGATATGTATCCTTGTTGAACTCCTTGTGAGGATGTAACAAAATATTATTTGTTCTATAGTTTCGTAAAGAGAGCTATAAAAATTATAACCCTATGCAGATGCACAAAACTCATACACACATGAAAAAATAATATTTTTAAAAGAATGTCCACAGGTTCCAAACTCCTCACATTTTTTTTAAATCTATAACTCTGTAATATATGATGTGTGCTTAGCTCCAGAAGTGAAATTCTATCAGTATTTAGAATCATCTGAGCCAAGGACATTGGCATGTATTAAGGAATTATAAGCCAATTTGTAAACATTTATTCCCAAAATTAACAGGTTAAATTTGGTGAATTTTATATAGTGAATCTGTATTATTAATTGTGGATATAGGCTTCTGTAGGAGCATATTGATTACCAAGAATGATAAGGAGAAGAGAGTAGTAGTTCCCTTACCCATCTTCCCAATAGGAAAAGAAAGATCATAGCCTTGGATATAAAGTCTTAGGGATGGAGACTAATTGCTTAAGCAAAAACCTAACTCATAAATAAAAATTTGACCAATAAAGACTTAATGTAATGAGCTTTAAACCTATTAAAAATATGGCATTCCAGTATATTTGTATAATAAATAAATATTATATATAACTTCTACATGAAATAGTATTCTGGAAAGCTATATTTTCTACATTATAAGTAACAGAAACATTTTAGAAATTAAAAAATATGTAACAGTTTTATCTTCATAAAATAACTATATTCTTACTAGTAGACTAAAAATTTAAATAATACAGATTAGCAAAATGATAATAAATATCATATGGCAATTACTTTCTTCCAGTTATTATTTTAGGTACTTTATATGTATTAACTCAATTAATCTTTATAACTTTGTAAAGTACCATAAATCTTATTGTTTTACCAGTGTATAAATAAGAGAATGTATGCTTAAGGAAGTTAAGACTTTTGTTCCAAATTACCAAGTAAGCAAGAGATGGAATCTAGATTCTAATCAAGGCTCTAAAAACTTTAAGGGCTCTTGATGGCATTTCAAATAAATTATGTGAGTTACAATTGTAAGGCTGTTGATTGACCTTACTAATTTCACATCTAGCAGTATGTGTTTGCTTATTGCCAGCATCAGCTTTACTTTGAGGATTGTCTATTCTGATGTAATTTTCATATATATTATGTTAAAAGAAATGATTACCCTAATGTGCAGTCTATATTTTATGTTCTTAGAAGTTAATTGTATGACTACCTGATGTTTTATTTCTTTCACTGGAGGAATAAACTACTGTGTTTAGCCTTTAAGTCACAGAGTATGTTGAATTGAGACATCAACATATATGGGTGCCTATAATGTAAGGTATGCTTTTACTTACACAACGTTGACAGAATTCATTACAATTATGCTTTTACTGGAGGTCCAGTGCACAAAAATTTGTGCACTCAAGTGTTGGGAGGAGGGGGTCTCTCAGCCCAGCCTATACCCTCTCGCAGTCTGAGACCCCTTGGAGGATGTCCACCTTCTGGCTTAGGCCCACTTCCCAGGGGATCAGGCCTAAGCTGGCAGTCAGACATCCCTCTGGCAGCCCGGGAGCCCTTGGGGGATGTCCAGTTGCCAGCAGGGAGCAGGCTTAAGCTGCAGTTGGACATCCTTAGTGCTGCTGAGGAGGGGGAAGAGGCTTCTGTCACCACCACTCTACTGGCAGCCATTAGCCTGGCTTGTGGCTAAGCAGAACTCCTCCTGTGGGAGCGCACTGACCACCAAGGGACAGCTCCTGCATTGAGCATCTGCCCCCCTGGTGGTCAGTGTGTATCATAGTGGCCAGTCATTCCCAGTGGTTCTGCTGTTAGGGTCAATTTGCATATTACCCTTTTATTATATAGGATTATTATATAGGATAGAGGCCTGGTGCACAGGTGGGGGCCAGCTGGTTTGCCCTGAAGGGTGTCCTGGATCAGGGTGGGGGTTCTGTTGGGGTGCCTGGCCAGTCCAGGTGAGGGGCTGAGGGCCATTTTCAGACTGACCACACTCCCTTCGGTGTTGAGGGTCCCCACTGGGGTGCCTGACCAGCCTGGGCGAGAGGATCATGGCTGTTTTCAGTCTGACCACAGTCCCTTCAGGGTGCAGGGGTTCCTGCTGGGGTGCCTGGCCAGCCTAGGTGAGGATGATGGCTGTTTTCAGGCTGGCCATGGATAGCCACAGGCTGGAAGCAGTATCTGGGATTTATTTAACTTCTATAATTTAAACTTTGTAGCTTTGAGTGGAGCCCAGGTCCAGGCAACCCAGGCTTCCAGGCCCTCCTTGAGCTGAGGCCACACTGGCTGGAAGCAGGTGTCTGGGATTTCTTTATCTTCTATAATTGAAACTTTGTAGCTTTGAGCAGAGCTCAGGGCCTGCCAGGGAAGATGGGAAGCTTGGCTTCTCCATCACTAGGGACAACCCAAGCCTCCTGCTCACTTCAGCTCAGTGGCTGCCACCATCTTAGTTGGGCTAATTTGCATATCTGATCCTAATTGACTGGTGGGCATGGCTTTCAGGTGTAGTGGAGGTATGGTCAATTTGCATGTTTCTCTTTTATTAGATTAGATGTTTTGCACATATTTAATTTTAACTTAATCTAAACTATTGAGTTCATTTTTATTTTATAAAGTGTATTATAAGTTCTTCTTTCTGATTCTTTGTCATCATATGTAGGCACATTCTGTTTACACCCAGCATGGGATATTGGAAGGTAGGGGATAATTTATATCATGGCTCCTAGGGGATTGGTCTCCCCTTGGGCCATTTTAGTTTAGTACAAAATAGTGGTTAATAGTAGAAGGTTTGTAGCTGGACTTCCAGGCTCCAATGTTTAGTTGCTATGACCCTGGACATTTTCCCTTAAGGTTTTCTTGCTTCAGTTTCCTCACTAGTAGTACCTCATGAGTATTTCAAGACATTACTGAGATAATTCAAGTTACCTGTTTATAGCAGTCCTTGGCACACTATTCAAGCTTTTTATAGGTAAACATTTTGAACAAGTATTTGAGAGGGAAAGCAATAGATAAGTACAAAATCGAATATGACTCAAGATATATGAATATCTTCTTATTGGATCAAAATGTTTGTCATGATTCTGAAAGGGAAAATGTGCATTTTTATTTAAGTAATAATACAGTTGAATGTGTTTATTTATATTTGCTATTTGTACACTGTTAAGAATATTAAGTTTTGCAGCATTAAAAAAAAAGACTCACAGACAAAAATCTAACACAAGTAATACCTGCTTTAAATCCTATGGAGAATACCTGAAAAAGTTTTACCTCAGTGAATATTTCTAGTGAATGACTAGTTCAATTAAAAATGAAACACCAGAAGAAAACAACAGAGAGAGGACAGGTTTACTGGTGTTCAGCATGTGGCTTTGAGGAGCTACAATTTAAAAATAAATAAAAAGCAATGCAATTAAAACAACAACAACCTGGCTTTCTTCTTAAATTGTATGTATTCTACATCACTATGCTTGTGCAGTTATTAGCTATTATTGTAGTTTTTTTTTAAAAATAAGGACTGCATTCTATCCTGATTTCATTAGAATTGCATTTACAGGAGTTACCCGTGTTTGTACATTTGTTTTCCAGAACAAAACTGGCCTTCAGGCCCCTTTACTACTCAGGAGCATTGATTAAAAGAGTAAAATTAACTTAGAAGCTTAGGTGAAAAATAAAGTCTTAGAATTGTATGCAGTTCTAAAAGCTGATTACTATGAAAGAGAGATGTGTCTCTCAGGTTGTCTTTAGCCTCAGTTCAGTAATCAAAGCATCTTAGCCACCGTCGCTCTGAACTGAAGGATGTAATGTAGTCAGGGCTTCCCCACTTTAAATGATCCTTATCAGACAGATAATTAGGAGGATAAGAATGGAAAGAAAGAGCACCAGAGAAGTTATTGGGTGATTTCACTCTAACATAGTGTGGAATCAATACACTTTCTCAGGATATATGTGCGCTAATTGTTACAAAGATAATGTAAATTCAGAGGATTGCCCACTCAGTGGAATGTTTGATCATGTAATTCTTCTGACACACACTGATCTACCGAACTAGTCATCTGCCTTTTGTTGTAGTTTCTCAACAGCAAAAATGTGGGCTCATTATTGGGCTTTAATGAACAAACTGCTTATTACTTCAGAACCTTTTATTGCCTCTAGTAAATGTAGTGATTATTCCTTTTTATGAGAGAAGTATTGCTGAGTTCTCTATAGTGTTATCTACATGGCATCTACTCTTATTCTAAAACTTACAAATAGCATCTGTAGTAGGCACTCTGTATCTACAGGTTCTGCATCTACAGATTCAGTTAACCCTAAGATCAAACATACTAAAAAAAATAAATAAAAGCATATATGCATAACCCATAGATAGACACAGACAATAGAGAGGTGAAGGCTTTTGGGGCAAGGGAGTGGGAGAGGGCAATGGGGAACAAAAAGGGACATATGTAATAATTTGAACAATGAAGATTTATTTTAAAAATGTTGAATTGTACAAACTTTTCTCTTGCTGTTACTCCCAAACATTATAATGACTATTTTCATGGTATTCAGTATTATAAGTAATCTAGAAATTATTTAAAGGATATGGGAGGATGTGTATAGATGATGTGCAAATACTATACCATTTTATATGAGGGACTAGAGCATCCTCATATTGGGTATCCACCTGAGTTCTGGAACTAGTCTCCTAGTAGATACCAAGGGTCTACTATAGCTTCTTTACCTTATGCTTGATATATAATATGAAATGGGGACAGGATATGTGTAACACACTTCACCATTTGGAAAGGAAAAGAACAAGTGATATATCTTAGAAAAGTATATCTGTGGAATATATTCCACTTTATTCCTGCTTGCAAAATGGCAATTTATTTCCAAGGTTATCTGTTCTTTTATTATTTCCTAGTGTCAGAATTAACACATAATATACTACTCTGTACTCACACCTGTTTTCTAATAACTTCATTAGCTTCAGCTCTATCTTCCAAGTTATCTCCATCCACAGTGTTATCAATGTCTTACTGCCATGTGTCATGGGTTGTTTTCCCAGACACTGATGACAGTTTTCTTGCTGCTCAAGAGTTGACTACGAGGTAGGATTTTGTTGCAACACACCTTGCTTATCAGTACAGATTTATATATCACTCAGTTACTTTTTTTTCTAATTTCAAAGTAATATAGTCCAATAATGAAAACTTGAAAAATACAGAAAAAAAAATATGTCAATAATATTTCCATTGAAAGATGTGCCTGTTAATTCAAATCGCCTCTAATTCTTTGTAATCTCAATTTTATTTTAAATAAAATAGACTACTTTTGTCATTTAGAAATTTACTATGAGCATATGCATGCCAATATTATTTCAGTGCATTATATCTAAGGTCAAAACCTGGTATCAAGCTGAATTAGGTACAATGATGCATTTTGTTATTACTGTTCATAATGTGTTAAGGTTAATTTTGCTGTCAATACTTGTAATTTTGACATTTTTAGAATTTTCTGCTTCTTTTGAAAGTATAGAAGATTCAAAAACAATAAGGCAACTTTGCTGCATGGTAGTGATGGTCTGCAACAGAGAAGCTGTTCTTTGAGTTAGACATGCTGACTACAGATTGCAATTGTCAGCACCCCGCCTGAATCTTGGTACCACTCCTACAATGGGGCATTGATTTTGTAGTACTATATATATATATTGCTTCCAGAAATATCTTTATATATCTTTATGCAATAGAATTCCCCTAGAATGACTCTTAGAAGTAAATTTGGTTTTCTTAAACACTGATGGTTTGACTTGATTATGGGGAAACAATGACCAAACCACGTTAATGAAATATGTAACAGCAAACTTTTACCATTAGCAGAAAATATTATTCCATCAAAGGTCACTCAAATTTAGACCATCGTACTGTACTATTTAGAATTATGATGAAACTGTATGTGAAATCACCTTCATAGGAAAGGATATTTTGAATTATTTTACTATCAATCATTTCTGTTCTAGAAGATACTATTAGAATAAAACTATCTTACAAAAATATTTCTAAGTCTTGCTTTATCACTCATGCATTTAAAACAGTAGAATAAATTTATTCTCATCCTCTGCGTAGATAGCTACTTGGTTTTCTTTCCAATGAGATAGACCTTTTATGCTTCACTGTGAAACTGAAAGAGCTGCTATAAAATTAATACGCTTGAATTCATTACAATTTCTAAAAAGAATGTCTCCCTTTTTCTGCTGGTCTCCATTTTAAAGATGGGTTTAGAAAATCAAACATTCCTATTTTACGTAGTATCTGCTCAGAGAATGAATAAATAACATGCATTTAATTTCAAAATTAAAATTTAATAGTAAAATGTTTTTAAAACAAATTTTTATTTCCTTTTTTTTATTGGAATAGAAATATATAGCATGCCTTTATTACATGCCCTTTCATCAATAAAGGGCTTGAAATACATTCAGTTATTAAAATTGGCATTAACAATTGTTCTTTGAATAATGCATGTTGCTTCTATTCTGTGTTGATTTACTTGGGTAGGGTTTTCTAGAGGATAACAAAAGGATGATGCTAGGGACTTAGAAGAGGAACTTTTATGAACTCATTCAAGATACTTAGTTTGCAGAGTCTCTGTAAGTTCAGAAAAGCAGACAGAGACATAAGAACAATTGTCATCATTATTACAAGTAATTATCCTTAACTGTTTATTGTGCATTACATTTTGCTTTACCCAAATCCTTTAGATAGAAAGGAAAAGGGTTAGTGTTGTTCGTTAATATACAGCACATTTGTTTAAAAGTTGAATGTCTGGAAGTAAATAATTGATTCACATTCTATAAGATGGGGATAAATTTCAAAGTATAAAAGTATATATCCCAATTATGCTTTTTGTTGGTGCTGCCTCTATCAACTCCCTTCAGAAGATTTAGATAATTAAGCCATGAATAATCTTGATGCTCAAGATAGAAGGTAAGGTGAAAGAGGTTATGACATATGAGGTAAAACTAGTCATGAATTATCTTCTGAACCCATTAGGGAATTCCAAGAGAGCTTTGGGAGTAAATATGTGTTGGAGAGCCTCAGTTATTCCAACAGGGAAAGACTACAACAATATGTAGCTTGACAGCATCATTTTATAGCTTATTTAATAATGA
Source organism: Murina feae (assembly GCA_004026665.1). Lineage (NCBI taxonomy): Eukaryota > Metazoa > Chordata > Mammalia > Chiroptera > Vespertilionidae > Murina > Murina feae. The sequence goes on from PVJC01015922.1 coordinate 21,157, forward strand.
AATTTAGGTGGTTGTTTCAATGCATAAAGTGAGAATACTTGAATTCAATGATATCATGTGGGAACCGTGCAGCTATATTAAAATCAATGTTCAAAGACTGTAAGTGAATTATGTTAGGTCACAAAGACATGAATTGGTACAGCTGCGATAAGACACCAAGATTGCTGGCTGCTTTTTAAATATTTTTTTTGTTAGCATGATTCTGCCATTTTGCCTACCAGAGTCTAAAACACATACTTATGTTCTGTTAGTTTGACAGATTTTGGTTTCAGAAATTCAATAAAGACCTTTTTTTGTATTTTATTCACATTAAATCAAACTTCAAATTTTGAAGGTTTTCAATTAGTCATAGAAGTTCAGTATTAAGAGAGTGATAAGAACCTTCTTAGAATATCTAGTTTCCGTCATGTTTCATTAAACAATATACAATTATATGTAGTAATACCTTAAATTCCTGTTTTCATGATGTACTCTTTTGGATATATTTCCAGGAAGCACTTTGGAATGATAGAAAGAACTTTTAAAAATCTGAATTAAGTGTTTTGAATTCTTGGTTCAGTTTCATTTTATTAGCTGTTTAATCTTGGATAAGAATTTTAAATTTTTTAAATCTCTGTTCCAAATTTTTAAAAATGCCAAGTCTGATTTATTTTTTACAGTATTTTTTAATTATTGACCTCAGAGTGTAGGAAAAGGGAGACAGAGATAGAAGCATTAATAATGAGAGAGAATCTACCTCCACTCCCCACATCGGGGATCAAACCTGTAACCTGGGCGTATGCCCTGACCTGGAATCAAACTGTGACCTCCCAGCTCATAGGTCGATGCTCAACCTCTGAGCTATGCGGCTGGGCTGCAGAGCCTGATTTAAATGACTTCATATGTTCCTTCTAACACTGACAATCTTTGATACTGTATTTATTATTCCAAGACTATTCTTTGGTAACTTCCATTAAGTATAATTTCACTCCTCTTAGCCAAAAGTCCATATTGAAATTGGGTGCATTAAACAAACACCCAAATTCCATTTAGATGCTACAGTGACAGAATTTTGGCAAATTGTTGAGTGTGTGGATTGTTGTTTCCCCATAAACACTCATTAGCCATTTTGATGTTGTGCAGGTTTGACTCTGGGGGCATCATTGAGTCATCAGTGAGCACTGTCAAAATAAATGTCTAATCACATCAGTGGGTTAAACAGTATCTAATAATCTCCTAAGTAAATACAGCATAAAAGTCCTAGTCCTTCATTTAAATAGCTTTAGGATTTGAAATAGCTTGTCTTATTTAATGAAAGCTTCAGCAACTGGAAATGGCTTGTACTTTTCCTTTACCATCTACCAAAATGTTATTTCCCTCAACTTTAACACCATTTATAACTGAGATTGGAAGGTCAAGTGAAGTGAAAACCAGTGAGTCAAAGCAAAGCTAAGTCATTGGAACAGCTTTTCCCTCTTTATATCAGCTGAACATATGAATGATCACATGGAACCTACGGATATAAAACCTGCATCACAGTGAATAATGAATGATTTAGTTCCATTAAGAAGCTTCCTATCAAAAAGAACAAGTTTAAAGATCCTCATGAGCCCTAACTGGTTTGGCTTAGTGGCTAGAGCCTCGGCCTGCGGACTGAAAGGTCCCAGGTTCGATTCCTGTCAAGGGCATGTACCTGGGTTGTGGGCACATCCCCCATGGTGGGAGTGCAGGAGGCAGCTGATCAATGTTTCTCTCTCATTGATGTTTCTAACTCTCTATCCCTCTCCTTTCCTCTCTGTAAAAAAATCAATAACATATATTTAAAAAAAATAAAGATCCTCATGAATAAATTAGCTTAAAAACGTGGGATTTAAAAAAAAACACAGATTTAAACTGCTTTTCCTCTGCTTTGGGGGAATCCCTGATATTGACTGTGTGGCCTCTCAGCTCTTCTCTTACAGCTTGCTATGCACCCTTAATGTGGAAGCAGTCATAAAATCTTCAAATGATAAATTCAAGCTAAGATTTTGTCTGTGTGTTTTTTTTTTTGAGATATCTCTAGAAGTTTTCAGAATAAAATGTGTAATGTTTAAAGAGCATATTCTATTTTGCCTATTGTTTAAGGACAGTTTGAAGTTTCTGCTCCTGATTATAATAGCTTCAATGTTGTTTCAGCACCATACCTACTTGCTTCTGTATGCCAGTCAACAAAGAAGTTCTTTCTCAGAGCAATTCTACACATGAAACCTCTGTGTAGAATAGCAAGATATTTACAGTGTTTGTTTATTTCATGAATTATTTATTTACTAGAGGCCTGGTGCACGAGGTTTGTGCACTTGCCGGGGAAGTCCCTCAGTTGGGTCTGTGCCTCTCACAGTCTGGGAGCCCTCAGGGGATGTCTGACTGATGACTTAGGCCTGCTCTCTGAGGGGGTGAAGAGGGGGAGGTGGGCCAAAGCCAGCAGTAGAACATCCTCAGTGCTTGCTGTGCAGATGTGGGAGAGGCTCCCGCCACCACTGCTGCGCTCCCCAGCCATGAGCCTGGCTTCTGGGCTTCTGGCTGAGCAGTGTGCTCCCTGTGCAGCAACCGGTCTTTCCACCATTTGGTCTATTTGCATATTAGCCTTTTATTATATAGAATTTTATACATGCTTGTGCATAAACATACCGTGAGAGACACCACAATTAATTTTCTGAAATTTTTTTAATAAGCATTATCTTGAATATGCCATATTATGGATGGTATACATCTGACTTAAATATAATATACATCTTTATACATAAAAGTTGATAATTTTAATTTAGACATATGATTTCAAAGGTTAGAGAGACAGAAAGATGTGAACAGTGAGTGAAACTTTTAATAATACTCAATAGCACCTTACAAATAATTGCAAAGTACTTTTTCATATATTGCCTCACTTCTTTATTATACTAGTTGTGAGGATGTTAGGGCAGGGATGACTATACCTATTGATACAAATAAAGACCTAGGTGTGAAAGCATAGTACAAACCCACATATATGCAGAATTCTCAAGCCGTCATTGAAATCCACATCTCTTGACAACTTGTGTAGTATCCTTTTTATGTAATGCAATAACTTTAGGAGGTGTTAAAGTAATCTGGAAAAGTACAAAGTTACCCTCACATTTTCTGCATACCTGAAAACTGGAACCGCATAACCATGCACGGTTTCATTTTTACCTTCTGGAATATCCAGTTGTGAAGCATTCAGTAATAGACATAAGTCCAGGAAAGAAAGTTACCTAAATATTTTGTCTATATGTACATAGTATTAATATCAATAATATTTGAATAACATATACAAAATATTTGCCTATCCACAGTTTGAAATATATTTATATAAAAAGTTATCAAATCTTTATTTTTTTTATTAATTTTTTTAATTTTTTAAAAATTATTATTACATAAAGCTTTACAAAGATTAGTACATATATCTCTTTTTCAAATTTTTAACTAGATAATAAAAGACAAGAAATGAGTTGGCAGAAATGGAACTATTTCTTGACTCCTAGGAGTTAGAATCTCAAAGAAATATCTGCATCTCATTGAAGTTTGGCAATATTTCTCCCTCTTCAGGTTTTTTTGGAAAGCATTTGGTTGAGTTCACCGGTGAAGCCTTCTAGTCCTGAGATTTTTTTGATGGGGGATGTGACTTGATTACTGATTCAATCTTCTTACCAGTTATAAGTATATTCAGGTTTTTTTCCTTTAGGATTCAATCTTGTCTCTGTTTTCATGACTCCATATATAGTGGTTGTTAATTATGCAATTAGGATTAATGATAATTTATTTTCCAACCTAGTATTAAGCAGTGTAAATATTATTATTAGAATTTCTTATTGAGCACTAGATTATAATTCTAATCAGGAATACTTATTTCAAAATAGATACTTATTTCAAAACTTTTCATGGATAAGAACTAACAAAAAATAGAATTGTGCATTTAAAATATTTTAGAATTTTTGAAATGAGATACAGAAATTTATTTGTTGTCCAAAGAATCAAAATAAGGTTGAACATCAAAATGCTTTGATATTTACAGGAAAATGTAAATAAAAACATCCAAATTTCCAAGTTGTCTATAAATTTCAATTCTAGGATGAATTCTCAACTTTTGAATGAATTGTCATAAATTGCTACTAACATGTAAAAATATCAGTATCAACTCAATGAGGTTTTTGAAATCTCACTTACATAGAAGTTGAATTTTTATGTTGGGCTATGGTTCTATACCTGCAGAATTTTATAAAAATACTGATGCCTGGGTCTTATGCCAGAGATTCAGCATGAATTAGTCTGGATATGGTCTGTTCATCAGGAGCTTAACCAATTACTCTAATGTTACACAAATTTGAGAATGACGTTTTAGTGTTTTGTAATGAGGCCACTTTTGTAATGTCTTATATAAGATCTTCATGTGCAACACCTTACATTTGGGATATGTTTTGGTCACATAAGTCTGATTAATACAGGTATAGCTTTCAAGGAAATGGGCTCTCATTTATCAGGTATACTAACACTTTATAGGAAGCAATATTTCTTTTTTGTTGTTGTTAATCCTTACTCAAGGATATTTTCCCAATGATATTTTAGGGATAGTGGAAGAGAGAGGGAAAGACAGAGAAACATCAATGTGAGAGAAACACGTTGATTGGTTGCTTCCTACATGAGCCTCCACTAGGGCCTGGGCTGTGGTGGAGCCTGAAACCAAGGTACTTGCCCTTGACTGGAATCGAATCCAAGACCCTTTGGTCTGCAAGCTGATGCTCTATCCACACAGTCAAACTAGTTAGTGTGGAAGCCATATTTCTTTAACATATTTAAGGGTTATTAATTTTTGCAACATTGAAAATATCATATACATTGATTAATAATAAATTTTTGCAGACAAACCTATATATTTATGTCTTAAAATTACTACTTATGGTAGTTGGCATCATTCCTATTGCAATTAGCCAACTCCTCTCTCCAACAAATATATTATACTAGAGGCCCAGTGCATGGATTTATGCACTGGTGGGGTCCCTCCGCATGAGCCTGCAAGGATTGGGCTGAAACCAGCAGTCCAACATCCCCCAAGGGATGTAGTAATGTGCAAAGTGGCAAGCGACCAGCGAGGAGCCTGAGCAGGGCCGGGTGCCACACTGCTCCAGCTCATCCCAGCCCCACTGTACCTAATGCCACTGCTGCCCAGTAGGCTCGCTGCCACTCTGCTGCAGGCTCGGCGCACCCATGACTGAGAAGCGACCACAGGCTCGCACCCAGTCAGTCCCATTGCCAGTCCTAATCCCGGTCCCAGTCTGGATGGGGGAGGGGTGCACAGGGAGAGTGTCCATGGAAGAGGCTAGCACTGCCGCAGCTTGCTTGCCAGCCATAAGCCCAGCATGTCTTGCATCTGTAGGTCAGCTGAGCAGCACTCCCGCTGGAGGTTCACACTGACCACCACAGGACAACTCCTGAATTGAGTCTTTCCTCTGGTGGTCAGTGTGCATCAAAACAACCGGTCGAACAGTCACTTGGGCTTTTATGTGTATAGATAGGTATGTTCAAATTATTGAGTGCACAAAGCACATTTGAGAGAAATAATGATTAGAATTGATGGGAGAAATACAAAATATCCAGTGCAATAGGAAATCTCAGAGGATATTTTCCTTTTAGACAGACAAGATAATTCATTCTCTTACTTGAAACACTTTATGTACTTTTGACATGAGTTTTTACTCTTACTGCTATTATTTCAGTGAGCTCTTAAAAATCCTAATCACTTGAATTAATATGGACAGAACTCAATATTTATAAAAACAAATTTAACCTATATATGTACATATGTGTGTTTAGCTATGTCATATATTTGTATTTTATATCCAATACATTATATAATCTAAATATTTTAATACTGAATAATAAGCAACTCAAATAAATATATAAACTAAGGATATAAACATAATACTGTTGTTATTTATTTTTATTATGTATTTTCTTGTCTTATTAATGTTTTCATCTTCTTAAAGAAAAGCTTTTAACATTTCTTGTAATATATTACCAGGTGTTGAACTCTTTTAGCTTTTTTTTTTTTGGTCTGGGAAGCTCTTTATCTGTCCTTTGATTCTAAATGATACATTTGTTGGGTGGAATAATCTTGGTTGTAGGTCCTTTAGTATATTGTCATATTCAAATTCATTGTAAATATACACAGAGTGGCCAGATTATGACCACCTGACATTTGTAGGCAAATTTTCCGTACACTGCATTGTGTGGGATATGGAAGCTGAAGGCCTGTTCGAACACCTTTGCTGTCTGCAGTACTAAGAAAAAACATCTCCAATTCACACAGGAACACAAGGATTGGACAGTTGAGCATCAGAAAAAAGTCATGTGGTCCAATGAATCACATTTCCAGTTACATTATGTAGATGACAGTGAGAATTTGGCGGAAACAGCATGAAAGCATGCACTCCACATGCATGAATACAATCCTTCAAGCTGGTGGGGGCAGTGTTATGGTTTGGGGCATGATTTCCTGGCGTAATTTGGGCCCTTTAATTCATGTGGAACACCGTCTGAATATCACAGCATACCTAAGATTGTTGCTGATCAAGTTTGTCCTCTCATGTTGATGGTGTATCCCAATGGAGATGGCTTTTCCCAATAAGACAATTCGCCATACCATGGTGATCGTATTGTGCAGGAGTGGTTTCAAGAACATGAGGGAGACTTTACCTTGCTTAGGTGGTCCCCTCAATCACCAGATCTCAATAAGAGAATAAGACATTTTAAGAGTGTTTTAGTATAATAAACAACAACTTTTTGGTATAACTTTATTTTTAAGGGTTCTTTTTTTGGGCTTCTGTTTTGTTTTTGATACAGACATGATAGTTTATAACAAAACTATTACTATCATTTTCCCTGTTCAGACTGTTATAATAAGATGCTATAGACTAGGTGTCTTAAGCAATATAAATTTACCAAGATCAGCATGGTCAGATTCTGGTGAAAACTTCTTTCTGATTTGCAGGTGATTTTCTTCTTGTATTCTCCCATGATGGAGAGCAGACAGAGAGAATAAATTCTCAAGTTTCTTTTTATAAGGTCACTAATTCCATTCATAAGGCTGTATTCTAAAGATTTTAGCATATACATTTTCAGAAAATCCAAACATTCAATTGATAACCATAATAAAACATTATATTTTTCTAAAAGTCCATATTGATTTGAAAATGCAAATATTGCCTGTCCAGTGCGGTTCAGTGGTTGAGCATTGACCTATGAACCAGGAGGTCACAGTTCCATTTCCAGTCAGGGCACATACCAAGGTTGCGGGCTCAATCTCCTGTAAGGGGCATGCAGGAGGCTAATCGATGGTTCTGTCTTCATTGATGTTTCTATCTTTCTCCTTCTTGACTTAAATCAATGAAAATATATTTTAAAAATGTAAATATATTCTTGTAGATTATTATAATTATAAAATTTACAGAGACTTTTACTATTACTAGATTTAAATGTTAAATACAATTTAAGGTATTAATTTGCTTGTGCCATTGCATGAAACATGCAAACATACAAAGTGCAGTATATTTAATTCAAGTAAACTAAGAGTATTCGCTGAGGTGTTGAGTAGCGTAAATGAAGACATTTCACTACAACCTGTGACTGCCCCACTTTCAAGTATGTTAAACGTTGAAGCTATAATACATGCAAACATACAAAGTGCAGTATATTTAATTCAAGTAAACTAAGAGTATTCGCTGAGGTGTTGAGTAGCGTAAATGAAGACATTTCACTATGAACCAGACAACCTGTGACTGCCCCACTTTCAAGTATGTTAAACGTTGAAGCTATAATACAACTTGCAAAGAAAGTCTCCTTCCAGAGAGTATCTAATTTTATTTGGTGTTGGTGTTTCTGAATGAATGGTCTTTTCTAACTATCCTGAAGAAGGCTAATATCCAAGTATTGCATTTGATTGCAGGTCCAAAGGGAATTGGTCACTTGTGATTTTCAAGTTTTAAACGTAACATGTTTTTGATACTTTCAGGAAAGGGCAGTGACATCTTGAATAGAAGTGCACTATGTTGCACACAATTGACACAAATGGCAGTTCAGGCTTTGAAAATGTTAGCACTTATTGCTCCTTCAGCCTTTAGGTTAGGGAACTAGCCCTCTGAAAGAATACTCTTGCAGGTGCTTTGCTTCAAACTTTGGGACCATTTTTCTCTGGGTGTTGCTTACCTTGTGTTGTTTTTACTATTAAATCAAATGAATGGCATCATTTGGCCACCACCACTTATATATCACCACCCCAAATAATGAACATAAGCTTTCTTAAAGTCCCCACTTTAATTTGGCAAAGTATTCTTTGCTGGGCAGATTTTGACAATAACTGAACCTGAATAATTTTCTTTGAAAATATTATCAATCTTACTTCACTTCTGTTAGAAAGAATAAGTTATAAGTGGTTATAAGGTTATAAGTTCAATATATTAATCAAGAATTATATGAAAGTGTTTGCTTTAGAAAGAGCAACTTTGAAGCAATAGGAGGTCAAGATGTAAACTGATTCATATACCAATAAATTGTGCTGTTACAGGAATCTATCAAATTACTAGACTAATTCAAATCATTACAAATGGTAGTTAATTGCTCCCATTGTAATCCTTACTACCAGAGGTGAAAGAAGAGAGCGAAGGAAGAGTTCTAATTTCTTGAGTAAGCTCTTTTAGTATAATTTGGAGGAATTATACCCTTTACCATTAAATAGCTTCCTATTAAAAGTATATACAGAAAACAATTACTTTTTAAAGAATCATACATTTTCTAGGTTCGCTTGTTCATTCAACAGATGTTAGTAAAAAAAACAAAATACCTACTATTATGATGTAACATAGAGGGAGCTGAGACTATAACAATTAGACAACAAATATGGCCCTGCCCTCACTACCTACCTCACAGAGCTTTCAGCTGATTTTTTACAGTAGCTGCATTCGACCTAGGGACACCAAATCCTTATATACAATTATATTTTTGGTACCACTAAAATTAATGTTACCATATTTTTTGTTTGTTTGTTTTCTCATTGCACCTGTGGAGTTCTACAACTAGTAATATATTAACAGTGCCATAAAATTAAGTTGTGACTTGATTTCAAATTTGGGAATCCTATATATTTTGCATATGACAATATCATTCAGATTGTAAAGGGCAAAATTGATTCTTTATTGATTTTTATATAGAAAATTCTTCATGTTGCCAAGAGGAGGAGGTTTAAAAAGACACTGACAATATTTTATTATATTTATTAATTTGTTCCAAATTTGTTGTCTTGTGTACTATGTGAAAGACTGGCTTTAAAGAGAGGATGCTAGGATAGTAAGAAACATGTCCTAATCTTAAGAAATTTATGGTGCAGTTGGACATCTCTTCTTATACTCCGTTGCATGGAATAAAGTTTCAGGGAGCTAAGAACAGGTGCATTCATAGAACCTCTTCTGTGGCCACCTACCATTTTCTATATTACCCGCTTGGACATAGTGTACATAAGACTCAGGAAAATTCAGCAACAAGAAAACTTTAATCCATAGCTTGCCAGCCTCATGACCAAAGAATCATTAGTATTGCCCATTTAGCATTTGAAGGCCCAATGCTCTTTGTTGAATCTTAGAGTGAAAAATGTTATATTAAGTGGACTAGCTCTAATGCAGTTGACTCATTCTTCTTTCATCTGTAATTAAAATCAAAATTCTCAAAAAGAGAAATATTTTATACTGTGAGTGTACAGAAAACAGTCTCCAAATGTTGTATGCGTATGAAAAGCAAACACTTCAGACTCTAGACCATATGCATTGCATTTTGTTTTGGAAATGTCTATTAAAGTTAGAAAGTAAAGAGAAATCACGTAACTTATTTTGTTTTACCACTAGGACTAGCTAGTATTATTGAGTCTGGCTTTTCACAGATGTCTGAGACTAGAGATTTTCCCCTCAAAGATACAAAACAAGATCTGTTTCTAATTCTGTCACTCTCTGTAGTGATAAAAACTTTACATTTTTTCCTAAGTAACAATAATATCAAGTATAAATTTCAAATCTCACAATAATGATGTCACATTAATAAGGATACCATTATATGACTAACATATTTTTCATTGAATTATTTTAATATGAAACATTCACATGTTTATTAATAGATTTTTAAAATAAATTATTTACTTCAATGGTATACAATATTAAAATGATATTTCAAATTACATGTATTGATTTCATATAACAAATAGAAACCTCATAGAACCTACATTGTTTTGCACAGATGAGGGTCAAACTGTGTTTTGGCAAGATGAATCATCCAATCCAAGGAACCAAACTCTAAGCATGCCTTTTTTTTTTTCTATAATGAAACTTTATTACAAAATTAAAAAGCAGAGATCTGTAATAAAAAATACACATTTGGGTTTGTATTACACCCAAGTCTGAGAGAATCTTAATATAAGCATGCCTTTTTAACATTAGGGAACATATGCAACTTAAGTGAACATATAATTTGATATTTCATATGAAAAGTATTGTTAATTTAATTTTATTTTGTATAAACAGTTAAAAATAACATTGAAATAAAATGTTACATTTTATTAATTTTAGTTATTCCAGCTTTTAGGGCAGTTATAAAATTCTACAGAATCATGAGGACCCAAGTAATTTCTGTCAGAGCAAACAGTGTTGAAAGTAGAGGGTTTGAGGATGTTCATCTTAAAAACCAGATCTAGGTGTTTCACTGTATTCTCAGTTGAGTATGTAACAGACAGTTGCTGCTGGAGAATAAGGGACTAGAACTGGTAGGTGATCTACCAATTCATTGCAAGTTGAGCTATATATACTGTTGGTTGGCAGCGGAATCCTCCTGGCATTTAACTACTTTTGCCTTTGTTTTATTTTTCTCTTTGAATTTTTATCAACTACTATGTACTCAGCGTTTTCAGTTAAGAAGAAAGGATAAAAGAGAAATTCATTACCTCCATAGCTGCAGATTAATGCTTTCAAAATGCATTCCTTGGTGCTATAACATCGTGCCACCTATATAGAAACCGGTGTTTTTCTCTTATACCTCTATTAATGATGCATTCTTCTCCACATGTTCTACTATAAAGCAATTATTACTAGAACTAGTAATTACTAGAATGACGAAAATGAATTTACTGCACACAAAAGATCAATGTATTCAGCCTTCATTTACCTCTCTGATGTCATTTTCTATTTATCTCTTCTTTGCATCAGCTGTACTAATCTTGCTGTTCCTCAAAGACTGCAAGCACTCAGCATTTGGGAACTTTAGAATTTTATCTGGTCCTTTGTGGGAACACTTTTTCCTAATTGCATACTTTCTCCTTCACTTACTTGTTTTCTGCTAAAATGGTACCTTCACGTAGAAACCTGCTTGCTCCTATATCTGAAATATTACTGTTGACACCTATATCACTATTTCTTCTCTTACTGCTTTACATTTCATCACAGCAAAAATTCCTACTTGATCTATTTTATATTTGCCTGTTTCTTTGTTTATCCTTTATCTCTCCTCATCCATTCTACATAGACTGTAAATACCAGGTTAATATAACTTTATTTTGTTCGTTGCTTTTTCCCATCTGTCAGCTACAACCATGCCAGGCATATCATAGGCCTTAAGTAATTATTTTTAATTGATTAATGTTTAAAATTCAATACTGTTTCAATATACTAGGTTTTGTGTTGTTTATATTGCATGAAGAAAGTTCTACTTTCTGAATTCTTGTATTAATAGTATAAGAGCTAGAAACAAGTGTAAGGACACTAGAATGTATTGGATCATTTTAGGATTCACTCTGTATTTAGACCATAATATAAATGATTATTATTTCATATTAAATATTACCAAGCAATCTTTAAATCAATGTATTTTTAAATCATTCCAGAATATTTGTGTCTCTTAGAAACCAGGAAAGTTCCCTGACATTACTCTTTGAGTCTAAAAATACTGATCAAAAAATGAGTTTCCAATGATCTAAAGAAGGCATAAAACAATTATTTATCCCATAATAATTCCTTGAATATATTTTAACTTCATACAATATTAAAAATAAATTGATATTTCTAATTAAAACCATAATTCTTTGGCTGGAAGAGTTTTATAGCAACAAATATCCTAGCGAACATGTGTCATTCTTGGTTCCCTACATTCACTTTTATTGTTTTGCAAAAATACAATGCACACAAGGATAGAATATAAGTTTTCTAAATATAGGGAATTTTGATACAATTAAACCCAGCTTTGTTGAAATCATTTAATTCCTGACTATTTTTCTCACTATCTTTGTGTTTATCTATTTGTAACTCATCTTTCCTAGATTTATTTTCAGGCTATGCCTCATATATGCAATGCTTACAATTTCAAATGCAATGTACTACTCAGAAAAAAAATATTTTTTGCCTTACAAATAATTTTGAAAGATTAGCAACTAATTTGAAGGTATTTGTTCTAGTTAATATTTTATAAGTGGCTCCAATGGCACACATTGGTGAGTTATGCAAAAGGACGCCTTTTGATTTTAAGTTCTTAAGTATTACCTGATAATTACATGATATTTACATATTAGCTTTTTACGTCTAAGACTAGAGGCCTGGTGCATGAAATTCGTACAGGAGGTTCTGCCCGCACAGCCCCGGCTTCATCCAGAAGGTCATCTAGAAGATCGTTCGGCTATTGGGTCTAATTAGCATATTATGCTTTTATTATTATAGATGACTAGGGGCCCGGTGCACAAAAATTTGTGCACTCGGGGTGGAGGGAGTCCCTCAGCCCGGCCTGTGCCCTCTGACAGTCTGAGACCCCTCAGTGGATGTCCTATGATGGCCCCAGTCTGCCAGGCGCCTTGTGTGTGTGTGTGTATGAGTGTGTGTGTGTGACCACTGGGGACCTGCCCCCAGCCGTATCTGAGGCTCGGAGCAGTCCTCCTGTGTGTGTCTACCTGCCGGGGGCCTGCCCCCAGGCACACCGTGGAGGCTTGGAGCAGGCACCCCCTCTATGTTGATCTCTCAGACTCTTGCCCTCCCCTGCATGTTGTTTTCTTTTTTGAGCGTGGCCAGGGCTGGGTGCGGCCTGCCTCCCAAGCTTGCCTATTGCCCATCTTCCTCCAGCCACCAGAAAGCAGGGAAAACCCTGCCTCGTGGTCAGGCCAGCCTTTTCCTGCTCCCTGATCCTC
>PVJC01015923.1:0-34385 GCA_004026665.1 Murina feae
TTTACTCAGGTCCGTGAGTGGTGACCTCCATGTTGGCTGGGCTAATTTGCATACAGCCGCTCTGATTGGCTGGTGGGCGTGGCTTACCCCGTCTCGGAGAAACGGTTAATTTTACTATTTCGTTTTTATAGAGTAGATGACTTTAAGAAGCTGTGCACAACACAAAAACTGTTTCATAATCCTGCCATGTAAACCAGCTGGGATTTTCCTTCACATAAATTGGGTTTTGATTTATATGTCAATAAATGCCCCCAGAAACCTCATCATTTGAAAGTTCATCAATCTCAGCTGAACTGCAGATACAGCCCTAGAGGGACTTCCCAGGGAAATAGGGCCCTCATTTACTAGTACCAGCCCCACATACTGATGGGGGCATGAAAAAGGGAGTGAGATGCAAGAGAAATAGGGTCACCTACTGGAGCTTTGCAGTGTCAGACTAAGGACTCGATTCCCCAGAAGAATCTGAGAGAGCCTTGTGCAGACAGGCATGGAGGTGTGGCATGGCTGGAGCAGGTAAGGAGTGGCAGCTTGAGAACAGGGAGATGGGGTGAGGATGGTTATGACTAGTACTAAATGCCAGGGCATGGGGTTTGGGTTTGGAAGCCAGAGAATGGCGTATCAAATCTGAATCTTTGAAACAGCATTCTAGCTGTAATGTGGAGAATAGGATGGAGAGGCAAGACTAAGGCAGGGAGACCAGTATAGAACACCATTGTTGTTCTTTCAGGAGTAGTAACTGTGCTCTGGATGGTGGTGGCAGTGGGGATGGAGAGAAGAGAATGAATGTAAGAACTCTTGGGGTATCCATTTTGGCAAGCTTGGCGACCTGATAGGACTGGGCAGAGAGGGCTGCTAGGATGGCAGTGGTTTTTTACATAAGTGAGAGAATAGTGGTGGCATATAGAACTGGAATTATTATTATTTTAAATATATTTTATTTTTTACAGAGAGGAAGGGAGAGGGATAGAGAATTAGAAACATCGATGAGAGAGGAACATTAATCAGCTGCCTCCTACGCATCTCCTACTGGAGATGTGCCCACAATCAAGGTACGTGCCCTTGACCGGAATTGAACCTGGGACCTTTCAGTCTGCAGGCCAATGCTCTATCCACTGAGCAACACCGGTTAGGGCTAGAACTGGAATTACTGGAGAGAAATAAAATAGTGGCCAATCAGGAAACTTAGAATTGTCTCCAAATTTCACTGAAGAGAAAAAAAAAATTTCAAATCAGGAGGGCACAACCTGTACCTGGGAGAAAATTGTCCTAAATCAGCTATTTCACACATTACACTGTGGAACCTGCTACAAACACTTCTTATAAAGTCCTTTCTGGGGACGTTATGATCCAGCTACAAATGAGTCACACTATTCCCTTTAAACCTAATAAGTTTCTTTCTCTACAAGCCATGACTTCCTTGACTCTTCTGACATAAGGAATTGAAATTATTTGGTTGAATGTTTTACTGAAATAAGGAGTTATCTGGCTGACCAGTACAATCGACAAATATGTGCTATGTGCTTGGGGGCTTCTCAACTCCATTTTCATTCTGAGGGCCTGTATCTAGTCTCAAAAGACTCCAGCCATTCTGCCCTTCAATCCATCCAGCACATGGCCAATTATTTAATATTCTAAGCTCAGAGAATCCTTGTGCAGACTAAATGTCATGATGGGTGTAAAGGATTTAGCACAGTTTTGGGTACCAAGGAAGAGCTCAAATTTTCCTATAATTGGTACCATTGTCATTGATGTCAAAAAATTAACTATTGTTATTATAAATACTAGTGGCCCAGTGCACAAAATTCGTGCATGGTGTGTGTGGGGGGGAGGGTTGTCTCTTAGCCTAGCCTGCATCTTCTCCAATTTGGGACCTCTTGGGGGATGTCCAACTGCCAGTTTAGGAAGAGATCGGACCTAACCTGGCAGTCAGACATCCCTCTCACAATCTGGGACTGCTGGCTCCTAACTGCTCATCTGCTTGCCTGCCTGTTTGCCCCTAACCACTCTGCCCACCCCAACCGCCCCCCCATCCTGCTTGTCC
Organism: Murina feae; assembly: GCA_004026665.1. NCBI lineage: Eukaryota > Metazoa > Chordata > Mammalia > Chiroptera > Vespertilionidae > Murina > Murina feae. The sequence continues at coordinate 2,042 of PVJC01015923.1, forward strand.
CCAACTGCCCCCCAACTGGCCTGCTTACCCACAACTGACATCTCTGCCAGCCTGCTCACCCACAACTGCTGTCCCATCCTGGCCTGATGACTCACAACTGTCTTCCCCTCTTGGCCTCTAACCACCTCTACCTCAGTCTCACCACCATGGCTTTGTCCAGAAGAACATCTGGAAGGTCTCCTGGAAGGTCTCCCAGTCTAATTAGCATATTACCCTTTTATTAGTATAGATTACTAGTATAGATAGTATGGGGCTGATCATATCACTCCTCTCCTCAAAAACCTCCCATGGCTCCCCACTGCACATAGGAGAGAGTCCATACTCAGCCTGGCCATCAGTACATGACACCCAAAGTACCTGTGCAGGTTTAATTGCTTCAACTCTCTAGGACACATTTAACCATACAATTGTAGGTATTTACAGCATTTTGCCCCCCAAAAATTGGGAAGGGAATTACACATGAATTAGACATTCAGTGCCTCATAAAACTAATGCTCTATTTGTAGATTAAGGCTCACCTAGTGAGAGTTGAGAGAAAGTTAAATGCTGGGCTAGGGACAACTTTATAACTAACTAGGGATTTGATTCCTGACCCAGATAGTCCCGGATAAGCAGAAGAGAAATCTATAGAAAAAATCTCCTTTCCTAGACTCACTGGGCATTTTACATAATCATTAAGTTTTGGGGTAGGCACTATTCTAGGCATTTGGCATATATTATCTAATTTAATGAATCACAACTCTATAAGGTGTGTGTTTTTGTCCTTATTTTATGGAAGAGAAACCCAAGGCTCAGTAAATTAAGTGACTTGCCTAAAGTTACCCAGTGAATAACTGGCAATGCCAAATCGAATTCAGGTATTTTTACCTATAAATCTCATAATACTTTCAAGACCACTGGAAGGGATTCCAGGTTCCGATTGTCACTGAGAGTTACAAGACAGGCAGGATAGACGTACCAGGCATGTGTTTTACTTCGATTTAAGAATAGATACAGCATAAAAAGCAGAGCAGCATATCAGGCTAATTATATCATAAAGGCCTTAGTCATCCAGAGCCAACATCCAACATTTCAATCACCATTTTGGTCTGTTGTTTTTTATATTGTTTTTTTAAACTAAGGAAAACTTTATTTAATCTTATTTTTAAAGCAATCTAGTTTCAAAATAAACCGAGGTCAAGAGAGAAGAAAAAACATGAAACCTAACAGAGTCAGACAGTTGGACAGACAAGAGGGCGGACAACCGCTGGTCAGGGTTCCACATACCATATCTTCTCCAGCTTGGAAATGAGCTCATCCCAGATTCTGGTAAGGTCATTGTTTTCTGCAGTCCTCTGCTCGCTGGTCTTCCGCAGTGGTGTGCACCTGCGCCTTCCGCAGGCCCTTGGAAGGCCAAGCCCTCCCCTTGGGCCTTGCTGGGGCCTGGGCCCTCTCCTCATTGGTTTATTTAACTTTCTCTTCTGTGCGGCCCATCAGCACCTTGTGTCTCCAGCCTTCCTTCTCAATTTTTACTTTGTCATCCCCAGTGCACTTCTTCACGGATTCTTCACCGTCAGGTAGCTTTTGACCACTTCCTTCTGCTTCTCAAGCCGCTTGAAGTGGTTAGCGAAAGATTTTCCCATGGAGTTCAGGTCTTCAGTAAGTTGACCTTTTTGTTTCTCTTTCCGGATTCTGGCGTTGGCAACTGCCTTCTGCTTCTGAGCCTCCAGCGTCACCTGGCGCAGATCCCCTCAATCCGGTCCACGACCTTGCCCATCTGCAGGGGCTTCACTCAGAGGCCTCACACCTGCTCCTCAGCAACAGGTTCTCTCCTTTTGTGTTGCTTCCACCGCCCCTTCCAGATCCCTCTGTCTGTACTGCATGTCCACGAGGGGACACACACACCCCTACCCCACCCCGGCCGAGGACACACGGAGGCAGGCCCTGCGCAGGAACACCTGAGCGCCTGAGCAGTCCAGTCCCACCTGAGCGCCTAGGAAACCCAGTCCTGCCTGCAGCTCCTCCACCGCCGGACTTCCGGTGGGGAGGCGCACGTGCGCATGCGCACTGTGGGTCCCAGGCCCTGCGCAGTTCTTCGCCCGCCGCCCTGTGGGAGCGGGTCTGACAGCATCAGGAGTGTTGCCTCAGGGCGACTCCTCTACAGAGGCCGTGGCAACTGCCCCAAATAACCCCGGGGGCGGCGCAGAGCCTTGGCTGGTGTCAGGGGCGCCCCTCGCTGAGGACTGCCTGGGCCTGGCTCCTCTGAGGAGGGGGCACTGCTCAGCCAACAGGCGGGCGCGGAGGGCCGCTTGGGCAGATGGTCAGTGGGGCGCGTGCACACAGCGGGGCCGCATTTCCTTCCTGTTCTCGCGGGACCTGCGCCGCAGGAGCGTGAGCGCTGCCCCGAGGCTGGACCAGACGCGCCCCGGGTGCCCGGTGCTCGGGGCTTGGAAGTGCCGAAGGGCTGATCTGGGCGCCCGTCACCCCGGATGAAGTTCAGGTCAACTCCGGGTCCCAGGCCCGGTTGTAAGAACCCCGGGAGGGGCGGCGGGTCTCCCCGTTTTCTGGGTGAGTGCCACTTGCCGCTGCGGTCAGGGAAGTCGGCTTCCGGCCTCCAGCCGCTCCTCCAAGGCTCGGCCACCGGGCCTAGGCCTCTTCCTCCCGAGGCCCCGCGGGCGCAGCCGGGTTCCCGGGACCAGGGGCGACCTCCGACAGCCGGGCCCCCCAGGCAGTCAGCGAGGGGCCTTCCCCCGCGGGCTCCTTTGGGTGCGTCCCAGGAGGGCAGGCCTGGGCAGCGGGCACTCCTCGTGCCAGCTTCCTTCCTCCCGCGGTTCTCTGCAGGTCTTCGGGCCTGTCTTGGGATGCCACACGGGAGGGACTTTTAGGATTTTGAAGAGGGGGGAATAAGCTTTTTAAAAACATATTTGTTATTGTTTTTAATTGAATTGTTTGAGGTGACACTGGGTACCATACGGGTCTCAAGTGTACCAGTGGGTCATCTGCACGCTGCACCATGTGCCCACCGCCCCAAGCAAAGTCTTCTGTCCCCCCTCACCTTACCCACCTCCACCCCCTCCCCTGCGGCTCACCACACTGTCGCTTGTGTCTGTGTGTCCCGCTTGTATGATTTCTGGCCAATCCCTTCACCTTCTTCATCCGCTCTTCCCTCCCTTCTGAAGTCCGCCTGTTCCGGGTACACGTGCCGGGTTCTGTTTTGTTTGTTTAATTTTGTTCGTTAGATTCCACAGATAAGTGAGGTCATACAGTATTTTTCTGTCTCTGAACTGGCATATTTCATTTAGCATAATGCTCTCCAGGTCCATCCATGTTGATGCAAAAGGTAAGATTTACTTTTTCTTTTTCTTTCTTTTTTTTTTTTTTTTGCGGCTGCCATAGTATTCCATTGTGTCAGTGCCCCACAGCTTTTTGATCCCCTTGTGTACTCATGGCCACTTGGGCTGTTCCCAAATATTGGTTACTGTAAATAATGCTGAAATGAACATAAGGGTGCGTATATTATTTCCAGTTATTGTTTGCGTTTCTTAGGATATCTTCCCGGAAGTGAAATCGCTGGGTCAGAAAGCACGTCCCTTTTTGAATTTTTGAGAAAACTCCATACTGTTTTTCACAGTGGCTGCTGCACCAGTCTGCCTTCCCACCAGCAGTGCGCTAAGGTTTCATTTTCTCCACGTCTTCGCCTGCACTTGCTGTTGGTTCATTCATTGATGGTAGCCATTCTGACAGGTGTGAGGTGATATCTCATTGTGGGTTTAATTTGCATTTCTCTGAGGACCAGTGACATGGAACATCTTTTCATATGTCTGTTGACCATCTGTGTGTTCTCTTTAGAGAAGTGTCTATTCAGGTCCTTTGCCCATTTTTTAATGGGGTTATTTATCTTCCTAGTGTTGAGTTATATACGTTTTTTATGTATTTTGAAAATCAACCCCTTATCAGATGTATCATTGGCAAATATGTTCTCCCACTCAGTGAGATCCCTTTTCATTTTAAGGATGTTTTCTTTTGCTGTGCAGAACTTTTTAGTTTGATATAATCCCATTTTTAAAATTGTTTTTGTTTTCTTTGCCTAAGGAGATATATCAGGAAAAAAAAAAATTCCTATGAGGGATGTCTGAGATGTTGCTGCCTATGTTTTCTTCTAGGATTTTTATGGTTTCATGACTTACATTTAAGACTTTAATCAATTTTGAGATTGTTCTTGTGTATTGTGTATATTGGTGGCGGAATTTCATTGTTATGCATGTACCTGTCCAGTTTCTCAACGCGATTTATTGAAGAGTCTGTCTGCACTCCATTGTATGCTCTTGCCTCCTTTGTCAAATATTACTTGGCCATAAAGGTATGGGTTTATTTCTGGGCTCTCTGTTCTTTTCCATTGATTTATATGTCAGTTTTTATGTTAGTACCATACTGTTTTAATTACATGGCCTTGTAGTAGACTTTGATACCAGGTATGGTGATACCTCCAATTTTGTTATCAAGATTGGTGAGGTTATATGGTTTTTTTTTGTTGTTGTTCCATATACATTTTTGTAATATTTTTTCTAGATCTGTGCAATATGCCATTGGTATTTTAATAGGAATTGTGTTGAATTTATAGATTTCTTTGGGTTGTATAAACATTTTAATGATGTTAATTCTTCTAATCCATGAATATAATATATTCTTCCACTTATTTGTTCCTTGGTTTCTTTCTTCAGTATCTTATAATTTTGCAAGTGTAGGTCTGTTACCCCTTGATTAAATTTATTCTTAGGTACCTTATTTTTTGTTGTTGCAATAGTAAATGGGATTATTATCTTAATTCTCTTTTGGATAGTTCATTATTGGTGTATAAAAATATCACTGATTTATGAATATTAATTTTGTATCCTGCTCTTTGCCAAATTTATTTATTAGATCTAGTAGTTTTTTGGTGGAATCTTTGAGTTTTTCTATGTTAAATGTAAATGACAGTTTTATTTTCTCCTTTCCAATGTGGATCCCTTTTATTTCTTCTTATTGTCTGACTAGAGGCCTGGTGCATGAAATTTGTGCACAGAAGGGGGGGAGGTCCCTGGTCTGCACCCTCTCCAATCTGGGACCCCTTGGGGGATGGCTGGCTGCCGGTTTAGGCCTCTGTGGGATGGAGCCTAAACCAGCAGTTAGACATTCCTCTCACAATCTGGGACTGCTGGCTCCTAACCACTTGCCTGCCTGCCTGATTGCCCCTAGCCCTACCTGCCTATCTGATCACCCCTAACTGCCTCTGCTTACCAGCCTGATCGCCCTCTAACTGGTCCCTTGCCAGCCTAATCGCCCCCCTAATGGCCCCCCTACTGGCCTGGTCGTCCCCTAACTGTCCATAAGGAAGTTGGATATCTGGAAGATATCTGGTCGACCTGGCCTAATTAGCATATTACCCTTTTATTAATATAAAGTGGTGAAAGTATACATCCTTTACTTGTTCCCAGTCTTAAGGTAAATGATTGCAGTGTTTGGCCATTGAATATTATGTTGGCTATGGGTCGTCATATATGGCTTTCATTTATGTTGAGGTATTATTCCTCTGTTACCATTTTGCTGAGAGATTTTTGCACAAATGGGTGCTGGATTTTATCAATGTTTTTTCTGCATCTATTGATATAATCATGTGATTTTTATCCTTCATTTTGTTTGTGATGTATCACATTTATTGATTTGCAAATATTATACCAATCTTACATCCCTAAAATAAATCTGATTTGATCATGGTGTATGTTATTTTTAATGTATTGCTGGATTTGCATTGCTAATATTTTGTTGAGGATTTTAGCATCTGTTTAATCATGGATATTGGCCTATAATTTTCTTTCTTTGTGAAGTCTTTATCTGGTTTTGGATATTGGATAATGCTGGCCTTGTAAAGTGAGCTTGGGAGTCTTCCCTCCTCTTGAATTTTTTTGAATAATTTGAGAAGGATAGGTATTAGTTTTTCTTTGAATGTTTGGTAAGATTTTCCCATGAAGCCATTTGGTCCAGGACTTTATTTTCTGGGAGTTTTTTTTAAAAAAAAAACAAAACTGCTTCAATTTTGTTAGTTGTAATCGGTCTGTTCAGGTTTCCAGATTCTTCCTGATTCAGTTTTGGAAGATTGTATGTTTCTAGAAATTTATCAGTTTCTCCCAGGATATCCAATTTGTTGGCATATAGTTGTTCATGGTATTTTCTTACTATTTTTTGTATTTCTGTGATGTCAGTTGTTACTTCTCTTTTGTTTCTGATTTTATGTATTTGGGCCCTTTCTTTTCTTTCTTGAATGGTCTGGTTTAAGGTTCTTCAATCTTTTTTATCTCTTCAAGGAACCAGCTCTTAGTTTCACTGATCTTATTTTTTTCATTCTCATTGGAGGACATGCTCAGTGCTGAGAGAGAGAGAGAGAGAGAGAGGGGGGGGGGAGGTATCAATGTGAGAGAGAAACATTGATCAGTTGCCTTTCTATACACCTTGATCAGGAATTGAACCCACAACTTTTCAGTGTAGGGTCCAACACTCCAATCAAGTGAGCCACACTGGCTAGAGCTCATTGATATTCTGTATTGTTTCTTTTTAAGTCTCTATGCCATTTATTTCTGCTTTGATCTTTATTATTTCCTTCCTTTTACTTATTCTGGGCTTTGTTTGCTGTTCTTTTTCCAGTTCTTTTAGTTGTAGGGCTAGATTGTTTATTGAGACTTCTTACTTTTTGAAGTAGGCCTGTAATACTGTGAACTTCCCTCTCAGGACTGCTTTCGCTGTGTCCCATAGATTTGGGGTTGTTCATTTTCATTTGTTTCCAGGGGTGTTTTTTTTTTCTTCCTTGACCTAATTGTTAACCTATTATTGTTTTCATTACTTTGAATAAATACTTCATGCCAATTACTTCTGTCTTGAAGTGTTCCTGTTTTTTATAGTGTCTTTTGCTCCTTATGGGAGTTCCCTTATAGGTAGTTAACTGTCACTCTCTTGCTGCCTTTAAGGTTCTTTGTCTTTAATCTTGGCATTTGAATTATGTGTCTTGGCATAGGTCTCTGTGTTCATTTTGACTGGGACTCATGGTATAGTCTGACATTTTGATTGGTATACTCTCTGCTTCCTGAACTCGTGTGTCTTTTTCTTTTACCAGACTAGCGAGGTTTTTTATCATTATTTCTGAAAACACATTTCTATCAGACTTAGAGTTCAAAATAATGGTTAATGAAAACTACAAGGAACTTAGTGGGAACTACCTCAGCATTAAAAAAGGCATGGAAACCATGGATCAGAAGCAGTCAGAAATGAAGAATACCATATGTAGCATCAAGAATACACTGGAAGGAATTACAAGTAGGCTAGATGATGCAAATGATAAAAATAAGCATTTTGGAAGACAAGGTAGAAAAAAATACCCAATATAGCAAAAAGAAAAAAAAAGAATAAAGAATAAAAAAGAACAAAGATAGTTTAAGGGAATTCTGGGACAATATGAAACATAACATCTGCATCATTAGGGCACCAGAAGGAGAAGAAAATGAACAAGGGATAGAGATCTTAAGCTCATGAGTTGGATGCTCTAGGAATGTCCCTTGTGTGAATTATGTGGGCCCTTCTGTTATAATTGGACCTTGATTGCTGTTGGCCCTTTTGTGGATGGGATTGATACACAGACTGACTGGCTGAGGCTCAGCCTAACCACAGTGTGCAGGCTGCTGTGTGCGTCAAGTCTCAAGGTGTCATGTTGGGCTCAGTAGCACAATCTCCCAGATCACCTGTGCTCTATGCTCTAGGAATATTTCTTGTGGCTTATATTATAACCCCTATTATAGTTACTATTTGATGAATGCTGTTAGCCCTTTTGTGGAGTTAATCCTTCAGGCTTGGTGGCTATAAGGGTAAACTACAATCACCATGTATGAGATGTGCAGGGACTGCCACCTTACGTGGAGTTGCTCCCAGCAGGGTCTAGTGCCTGCTGGATTCTTTCGCTGAATATGTCACTTGTGTGGCTAGTTAGGTCAGGCTCTGGTGTGGTCTGAAGACCACCACTAGTTGTGTTGGCTCTGGATCCACTTGGATGGGGTTCAGGTACAAATTGCTCTCAGATGTTGTGTGCAACCAGTTTTGGGCTGCCTATCTGGAGCTACCACACTGCTCACTACATCGCACATTATCTAGTTCTTGACCTCTATCTGTCAATTTAAATGCCTTTGGAAATATGGTAAAGACACAAAAAGTAGTTTCCAGCTACTTTTGAATTGAACATAGAGAGTAAACCAAAGACATTTTCTTGGTCAGAAAATAGACTGCTTGTCTCTAGGATCACATAATGAATGGCAGCCTAAGGAAGACAAAGAAGAGATTGTTTTTCAAATTGCTAATTAAGGGACCCATGTCCATCACAATGAATTATGAGAGCCTCCTGAGTTACATCATGGCACAGCAAGGATACCATAATACAATATACCAACCAGAAAGTGCATCAAGGAAGCAGACTCCTTCCTAACATAGGAGAAGGGGATTTTGTACAGGAACTTGCTACAAATAATTCCCAGATGTAACAAGCTGCATTACCTTAGTCACCTCTTAGGTATCACTAAGATGGAGGCAGCCTGGGCCATTGGTAAAGTGAAAGAAAGGAAAACCAGCAATCATCTCTATTTAGCCTTGAGTTTCAGTGCAAATGCCTGAGAAATAGAGCAGAAGTCCCCATCACATTTTCAAAATGGAAACTTGGGTATCTGAATCAGACACAACTCTGCAGTCACTGCATTTCTCCAGCAGCATTAGAGCATCCATGGTGTTTGCCCCAAATGCCATGAAAACTTGATTTCAAATTCAGAAATCCCTGATTAATCATAAGGTCCAAGAATTAGAGATTTTGATTAATTGAATTTTCCAGTCAATTGAGTGCTAATCAGAAAATCATTTTCATTTTAACTCCTGACTTACTGTTATTATGAACCCCTGGCTCTATCACTTAGGTGATTTGTAGCCTTGGGCAAGTTACTTAATATCTCAGTTATCTATTACCACATCACATATTACATCAAATTTAGTGGCTTAAAATAACACACAGTATCTCCCAGTTTCTATGAATTGAGTAGTTCAGGCAGAGCTTAGCTGGCTCTTCTCAATGCTACCACAAGGTGTTTGTTAGCTCTTTCCTGGAGCTCTGCATCTCTTTCCAAGTTCAGATGGTTGTTGTCAGAATTTGATTCCTTGAAGTTGTGGCTGAGATTCCCATTGTCTTGGTGGGGCTACTCTCAGTTCCTAGAGGATGTCTGCAGTTCTTTGCTTTGTGACCCTCTTACAACATGTTAACTTCCTTAACATTAACTTGTTTAGTGTTCACCATGATCCTCTGAAGTAAATGTAATTATTATTCCTCCTTAACAGATGAGAAAACTGAAGGTTAATTAAGTGTTGTGATTGGTACAAAGATATCTATCTAGCGAGTGGCAGAGCCCAGATCAGAGTCAAATTGGTCTGGCTTCAAAGACTATATGTATAAGCACAACATATAGTTGCCTTCTTATTAAAAATTAGCTGAGTTGCCCTGACCGGTTTGGCTCAGTGGATAAAGCGTCGGCCTGCAGACTCAAGCGTCCCAGGTTCGATTCTGGTCAAGGGCATGTACTTTGGTTGCGGACACATCCCCAGTAGGGGGTGTGCAGGAGGCAGCCGATCTGTGTTTCTCCTTTCTCATCGATGTTTCTAACTCTCTATCCCTTTCTCTTCCTCTCTGTAAAAAAATCAATAAAACATATTTTTTAAAAAAATTAGCTGACTTGTATTTTTTCATTTTTATTTTGGAGTACATCTTTTGCACATTGGATAGAGAAGTTCTTGGGAAAAGGAGCCATGTCTTATTCATATGTATCTCAAGTCCATAATATAAGTCTTGGCACATTATGGCTAACTATTATGAATTATGGCTAATTATGAATGTTTGCCAAATGGATAGATAAAAGTCAATAATTGGTGGGTGGATGGATGGATGGATGGTAGTTAGTGGGGAGTGAATAGATGACTATATGGGTGGATGGAATAAATGGATGAATAGATGGATGACTGGGATGGTGAATTGAGTGTGTGATGGATAGATAGATGGTTGACTGTGATTAGTGGATGATGGATGATTATGGTTAGTGGATGAATGTGGTGGATGGATGGGTTTGAAAGGGGATGCATGTGTGGAGAAATAAATGTATGGAAAATAGTGTGGGTATTAGGTGTCATATAGAGTGGGTGGTGGCTGAAGAGATGAGTCTGTAGCTGGGTTGGTGGTGAATGGAGGTGGGTGTGCGATAGGTGTATGGAAACAGATAATAACTTCTCTACCATCTAATAGTCCCAGCTTCCTAGACATTCTCTACTTTTCTTCTGCAATCATAATATATACCGAGTGGCCAGATTATTATGACCACCTGACGTTTGTAGGCAAATTAGCTATAATTTCTTGCTGAAGTTGCTAGAGGACCAGATCATTATAAACATCTGAATAGCACAACATACCTAAGTATTGTTGCTGATCAAGTTCATCCTATCATGTTGATGGCGTATCCCAATAGAGATGGCTTCTTCCAAGAGAACAATGTACCATGCCCGGTGCTCGTATTGTGCAGGAGTGATTTCAAGAACATGAGGGAGACTTTATCTTGCTTAGGTGGCCCCCATAATCACCAGACCTCAACCCAATTGAGCATTTGTGGGATGAAGTTAAAAGGGACATCAGGCAGCTGGTTCCACAACCATCAAATCTCACAGAACTGGACAGTGCTATTCATCAGGCATGGTGTCAGATTCCTTGCATCACCTTTCAACATCTCATGGAGTCAATGCCAAGAAGAATCGCCACAGTATTGAAGGCAAGTGGCCCAATGAAGTATTGATGGGGTGGTCATAATAATCTGGCCGGTCATAATAATCTGGCCACTCAGTGTGTGTGTGTGTGTGTGTGTGTATTTTTTAGGCAGGTTTAAATTCATCATTAAATTAATCCCCATACAAGTATATTCAGTCTTAAGAATTCATAAATTACAGGATATCACAGGGTTTGCCAGATACCTATAATTCTAGAATGGAGTAAGCTGATTGGCTGCTTAATAGGTGGATGGCACTAGACCACCAACAGGTCAATCTTAGGATAAATTCTCTGCTCCGTGGAGCTCAGAGCCCTGGAAGGCTAAAGGATGCTTCAGCTCCTACCTGCCTGGAAATGAGAGAAATTTTGCTTTTTCAAGAACTGATGGAATCCCGCTGACAGAACTGTGTATAGGCCTCCCAATACCAGGCATGGATAACCAGATCCTGTGGCATCAGCTAGAGCAGTGGTTGCCAACCTTTCAGACCTCACAGAATACCAGTGGTCCTCAGACCAGTGATTGGCGACCACTGAACTAGAGCATTCTTTGCCATCCCAACGCCCTCCAGAGTCATCCTGACATCATTTAGGAAGTTTGCAGTAACAATAATACTGTATTTTCTGGTGTATAAGATGACTTTTTAACCCAGGAAAATCTTCTCAAAAGTCGAGACAAAACTGCTGAAATTGTAGAAATGGTAGAGGGAGAAAGTAGAGGAGGTAGTTGGGTCACTTCTCTCACTAGCCTTCTCGTTATTTGAGAAGATTTTTTGAGATTTTCCTGGGTTAAAAAGTCGTCTTATATGCTGGAAGATACGGTAATTTAATGAGCATTAACAATGTACTGTGCTAAGGGCATTAATGTATATCCCATTTAATCCTCAAAGTGACCCCAGAGCCTGGTGCTGATATTATTTCCACTAATTCAGAAATCAGGTGAAATTATCTGCTCAAGGTCAATCAGCTGATAAGAGGGAAAGTTGGGCTTTACAACCACTTGGCTCTAACTTCAAAACTCTTGCTTGCACTTGTGTGCCAAACTGCTGCTTCCCAAGAAAAGGGAGACTTGGGACTCTTGGGAACAATACCTTGGAACACATGGTTTTGCTAAAGAAAAGATTGAAATAAAATGCATCCTCTGAAATCTCCCTCTCAACCATAATAATCGTGGAGACACCTCTTGTTTGGCTGATGGATTGGGGAGGGGGAAATCTGAAAGAATTTTCAGATTGTTTGAGGAGGCCCTGCTGGATAACTCCACTGAGCTTCAGATCCCAGAGAATGTTGCCGATCACCATCCAGAACAAGAGAAAACCAGGGAGACCAAGGAGAGAGTTGGGAAGAAGGTACCCAAAGGGCTGCAGGTGGATGGGGCTCCTTGTGCAAAGCCCTTAGCACAGTAGTTTGTTAATGTAAGAGTCCCACATATCCTTCTTCCTCTTTAATTGTGCTGGCTAATTCCTATTCTCCTGTCAACATCCATTCTCTACCTTCTCCTCCCATGTGCTGTGCCAGGGGCCTGACCTTGAATGGCCCTATCAGTGGACCCCTTGCTCTTCACTTCTAGTTAAGTTCAGCCGATGGAAAGCACCAACAAGAGACCGAAAGGAGGGAAGAGGGTATAGGTGAGTCATCTCTTCCCTCTCCTGAGGTCACAGCTCCTATCAGGCAGCCCAATCCAGTAACTGCCCCTCCCTCTGCTCCTCCTAACCAAGAGGTGTGCATTAGGCAGTTATACAACCAACCTTAAAATCTCAGTAGCTACTGGAGCAAACATTTAGTTTTCTGCTCAGGTCTGTAGGTCACCTTCGTTACTATGGGGCTCAGCTGATCTTGATCCAGACTGCCAGTTGGGTTCAGATTTGCTTCATGAGTTTCCTTCTTGATTCCTGGAGCACATTCTTCTCTCACGGCAAATGGAAGACTTACAAGAGGGTGAGCCAAGCCACACAAGCACATTTCTAGCCTCAGCTTATATTGCTTTCTGCTTCATAATCTGTTGACCTTAGCAAGTCACATGGTCAAGCCTTACCAAATGGTGTGAGGATGTTCATTCTTCCATTTTATTGGGAGGCACTGCAAGATCACATGGCTTAGGAAGAGAAGTGCTGAAACAATCACCTTGACTTTTCCAAGATGGAAATGGCACCTCCCTGGCACAGCACTATCTTTATCACTGTCCCATGTTGGTTTTCCAGTGCCCCATCGACATGTTTGTAAATAATGCATGCATGTGTAATTTTAACAGCTGTTTTATTATTTAAATATGTTTTAGTGTCATTAATTTTTAAAATTAAACTCTCCTCAAATTACCTAGTTTGAGGATATGATCTGTTTCTTGAAGAACACATTTCAGTCATCATGCAGTTGAGTCAGTGTTCCATGAGAGCCCCCTCTGGGCCTAGTATGGGTGCATGGACAGAAATGATGCCCTCTTCTTGCTGAGCTTACCCTCTGTGCACGGTACTAATTTATCTTTATATGCATATCTAATATAATTATCACAACTGTCTTAAACAGAGGCTTCTATTATTTGTCCAATATAAGGGAACTAAAGCTCAAAGTAATCAAGCAACTTCATCCAAAGTTACTCTGAGAGCTCGGAAGTGAAAGAAGTAGGACTTGACCTCAGGTCCATCTGACTACACAGCCTCTTAATGACTAAACTTGATAGCTTTGCATTGTAAAAAAACACACACAAAAGAACAAGTGTTTTGCTAATATAGACTCATTTCATCTTCATCTGAGGAATAAATTCAGTTTATTGTCCATTTTACAGATGAGAAAACCAAGTATCAGGGATTGGAATCCAATTTCCCATAGTACAGTAGATAGGAAATTGCACAACAAAAATACCAATCCATTTCTACCCATCTCCAAAACTTGTTCTCTTTCTAACACACCTCACTCACTGCCAATCAAATCTACTCTCTCAATAAGACTCTGTCCTAAGTAGATCCCAATGGTAACAGTGGCCAGCTCTTACCACAGCCTACTAACCAGAAGTCGGCCTCCTCCCCTTTCTACTTCATCTCTCCCCTAATAACCTGGCCCCTCTCCAGGCTTCTGCAGTTTTTCCACTCCTATGTCAACTGCTTTATAGGGTCGTCTGTCACCCATGCTTTACAGCCCACTCAATGAAGAGAAAATCTGTATTGATTTGAAAATAACTCAAGCTGTAAATTGCAGGTCATGATTGGCTTGGTCACCCCTAGATGATAATGTATCGATTGAACCAGGGGTCTAAATCTAATTATCATCCCAGGAAACCCAAAGGCAGGGTGCTCAGTGCCTATGTAAAAAGGAGCTATTAATTCATCTAAGAGCTACGTGCAAAAATACATACCACATAATTTAGAGCTGGCCCTCATCTTTGACAGCTCAAAGTCTAGGGACATACTCTGACCATCAAATTAAGTATGAGAAATGACCTTGAACCATTTGTGTTAGTAATCTAATATAATAAAAGAGTAATATGCAAATTGACCATTGCCTGAGACACCCAAGCCACACCCACCAGCCAAACCACGCCTCCCAGCCAATCAGAGTAGCTGTATGCAAATTAACCCAGCCAAGATGGAGGCTGGCAGGGCAGCTCTGCACTGGGAGCCTCCGCAGCCAGCATAGCTGTGCCAGGTGTGTCAGCTCAGTGGGGGGGCGGGGGGGTCCAGCCTGGGGCCTCCTCAGGGCATCCAGGAGCGCCTGTCCCGGGTCCACTGCCTGGCTCCGCCCCCCGGGGGCCTCCCCGGGGCATACAGGAGCGTGGGGACCTCTGTGGGGCGTGCAGGAGCAGCTGTCCTGGGTCTGCAGCCTGGCTCTGCCCCGGGGGCCTCCTTGGGGGTGTGCAGGAGCACCCGTCCAGGGTCTGCTACCTTCATCCACCCCCCCAGGGGCCTCCACAGGGCATGCAGGAGCGTCTGCTGCACACTGCGGAGAATCCGAAGCCAGTCTGCTGCCTGGCTCCACCCTGGGTGTGTTTGCTCAGTAGCAGGGCCCCACCGAGGGATCCTGCACAAGTGTCTGCCCCTGGCTCGCCACCCAGCTCTGCGCCAGGTGTGTCCCCTCAGCAGTGGGGGCCCACCAGGCGTGTGCGATCATGGAAATGTCCCGACCTGCACTCACAAGCCCTTCCACCCCCCAGTGCACGATCCCTGAAGGGGCTGTGGGCAGCCTGAAAATGGCCCTCAGCCCCTCACCCAGGCTGGCCAGGCACGCCAGCAGGTGGACATCCCCCCCTCTGAGGTATCCCAGACTTCAAGAGGGCACAGGCCAGGTTGAGGGACCCCCACCCCCCGAGTGCACAAATTTTTGTGCACCGGGCCCCTAGTAGTAATAATAGTAACAATTACACAACAATAACTGTTACTCACTGACCACTTTGCATGCATTTCCTTCTAAAACAGGGGCCCTCAAACTACAGTCTGCGGGCCACATGCCGAGGACATCTATCCGGCCCACTGGGTGTTTTTGCCACCTTGTTTTTTTACTTCAAAATAAAATATGTACAGTGTGCATAGGAATTTGTTCATAGTTTTTTTTTAAACTATAGTCCGGCCCTCCAGCGGTCTGAGGGACAGTGAACTGGCCCTCTATTTAAAAATTTTGAGGACCCCTGTTAAAAATCTAAAGCCTCACAATAGCCCTGCCACTTACTAGCTGTGGGATTCTGGGCAAGTTACTCAACTCCTGTGTACCTCTGTTTTCTCATCTGAAAAATGAAGGATAATAGTAATACCTCTTTGTCGTGTTGAGGGAAATGTTAAATGAGGTAATTTATATAAATTGCTAAGGTCAGGAGCTAGGTATATTCTTACCCTCCTTATTCATGAAGAAATAGAGCCCAGACATGTTGAGAGACTTGCCCAAGGTCACAAGCTAACACAGGATTTTGTCGGAATCATGGTGTATTATTTTTTCAATGTTTGATGCCAGCATTAAAAAAAGAAAGAGAGGATTGTTTCTCTTGAACATTTGGAAAAAACTGGCAGTACTGGGAATGCTTTTCTTTTTACCAAATTTTATTCCTAACCAAATCTATTCTCTCAGGTCAGGTAGGCCCAGCAGTGCCAAAGCCCACCGATGGTAGCAAAACTACCAAATTCTGGAATTTTGAGGTTATTTGTAATACCCTGGGTCAAATGCATGAGTGCTCTCGATCAGATGATGCTGACTAGCAGCTGTCCCTGTCACTTGGTGTCTGTGCACCTGGTTAATTACAGTCCTCACCACTCCTTGTGCCCTACACTTGACCCATTTTTCTCATTAATCATGTCTGTCTGATCCCTGTAGGCATCTGAGATTTTGGGGTAGATTAGCACACTCAAGTCTCATATTAAATACGTGAGGGGTGTATAATATTATCTTTCTCAGTTTACAGATGCAGAAACAAGTTCAAGGAGACACAGTGACTTGCCCATGGTCACATAGTCAGCAAGTGTCAGAACAAACACAAGCCTACCTACTCCCAGAGCCAACCTTCCCTGTCTTTTGCTCAGTAAGGTTCCTTCCAGGTTCACAGGGTAAATGAAAATCTGCGAGCAGAGGCAGGAAAGGAAAGTCAGTGTCAGTCTCTCTCACTGGGAAGAAATATGAAAAGAGAGAGTGCTCAAGTCTGCTTTCAGCTCTCACAGACTCTCCTGTAGGGACTTTTCTGAAGACAAAGGGCTGTTTCCAATGGCTGATGGCTCCAACAATGCAAGAACCTTGTCAGTGAGTGTACAGAACTAAATTTGTCCCTGTTTGTGAACATCATAAAAAAGCTTCCTCGGTTGCTATTTTTTTCATTCTTCAGATCTATCCAGAAAGCAAGAGGCAGGGAGGGCTGCAGCTGACAGTGACCCCATACCCAGCCCCTACCCAGTGGATGAGCATGCCAAGGCCCCACTTTCCTGTCAGCCCAATGAATAGACAGCTCCCCACCCGAAATAAAGCAGACCTCATGGTTGAGGGGCCAGGAAGAGAGATTTCATGTTCTCCCCTTAGGAAGACAGAAATATCTGAGTTTTATGATTCCACCAATATTTATGGCTTTTCTCCCTGCCTCTCCCTCAGCCTCAGCCTCACTGCCTGTGGATGCCTCATTATTGCTCTGCAGTAGCAGCTTGTCTGTACTGTGGGATGAAGAGCCACCAGGTGGCGCTGTTGTCTAGTCAATGACCTAGGTGATACATCTACATGAGCCTCTAGAGTATTAAGTGTGCTAAAAGCTTTATATAGGTTAAATCATTTAACTCACAACATCTCCAAGAAGGAGGCAGTGAGGAGCAGAAAGGTGAAGTTGCTTTCCCAAGGTCACACAGGAAGTATTAGAGACAAAATTCAAATCCATGCACCAGTGGCAGTTTTCTATAGCAAAGTGTCAGTATAAAGACACCCAACTATTCCTGCCTAGGAAGGGCTGTGATTATTATTTTCTGAAGTTATGTCCTTCCTATTTTTTAGATGTTAAAATCATTTCTTTTATGAAATTATAAAACAATGAACATGTCTATGTTGCTTTTGTTTAATTTTATCAAAATTAAAAGTTTTGCTATCTTACGCCCTTCTCTCCCTACCATCCACTTCCAATCTGCAGTGCCCCCCAAACCCAAGATCTAGGGCCCTGTCTCCTGATGACCAAGCTATTGTGCTGAGCTAGGAGGAAATTTGAGATGCAATTGATTCAACAAGAATTGTGTTGGGGCACTAACCGGTTTGGCTCAAGGGTCCCGGGTTCGATTCCGGTCAAGGGCATGTACCTTGGTTGTGGACAAATCCCCAGTAGGAGGTGTGCAGGAGGCAGCTGATTGACGTTTCTCTCTCATTGATGTTTCTAACTCTCTATCCCTCTCCCTTCCTCTCTGTAAAAAAAAAATCAAAATATATTTTTTAAAAAAAGAATTGTGTTGATAACTTTACAGCCCTAGTAATGTTTTGCCCCATTCAAAAAAAATCTCAAATATATATTGAACAATTAATATTCATCATTTATTCTAATAACAAGTACTTATTGAACATTTACTAGGGCTGGTGGTAGTCCTGGAAATACAATATCAGCTGAAGGAGGCATAGTCATTCCCTTAGGAGCTGATGGAGGAGATGAGAAGGAATCAGGTACATGCAAACACATGTGAATTTGTGAGCTATGAAGGTGCTGCAACAGATGGGCTGTTACATGGACTGTGATATCAGGGAAGGCCTCCCCAAGGAAGCCACTCATGAGCTGAGATCTAAAGGATGAACAGGCATCAGTGGTAGCATAGAGGCCTGGAGAATATTCCAGGCAGAGGGAAGAACATGAGCAAAGGCCCTGTGGCCCAAGAGAGAATGATGGATGTGAGGTCAGCAAGAAAGCTACTGAGACTAGAGCAGAATGAATGGAGAGAATACGGCATAAGATTCAGGTAAGAAGTAGACAGAGGCCAAGTCCTGTCTGTGGCTTCCCAGGGATTTGCTCTTTATCCAGAACTTCATTCCTGATACTTTATGTAAGAAATGATTCTTTCCAACCTAGATGATCTTCCTCTTGTAATAACCCTGAATAATTTGGCTCTTGGTTCAAATATTGGTCCTAGTTGATGTGCCTGTCTAGTTGGTACCATCCAATGTACTGGTAAGTGGAACACTGGGGAATTGGAGGATTTTCAGCCCCTGGAACATCATTTTTTATTCAAAAGAACCCTTGGCTTTAGTGTGGATAAGAGGCCAAAGAGGTTCCAGTGGGTTGCGGGGGACAGATGAGTACATTGGACGGTGCTACTCAGTCATATCAACCAGGACCAACATTTGAACTAAGGGTCAAATGATCACCTGACAAGAGGAAGATGATCTGGAATGGAGAAGAATCAGTGCTCACGTGCAGGGCCAGGTGAGCTGGTGAGGAAGCTCTGTCCCGTTTGCAAGGCTCTGACCAACATGTGCCATTTTAAGTAGGAAGGTTAATTTGTCCGGTTTGCTAAGGACTTTTTCACACTTGAATTCTCAAGTCAGGGGACTCCACCTTCACAGGCAAACTGGGACTGTTAGTTATCCTCATTTTAGGATCGGGTCTGTTGTCATTCAGGGTACCCCTGTGTCTTGCTCTATTGATCATTTTATTAGAATGTGCCAGGTGGTGCACCCCAGGACCTGCCCCATCTCTGTCCAGCCTGGAGGCTCAGGATCCAATGGTCTGCTTTGGCAAGTACATCCAAGCAAGGACCTTTAAAAGGAGGAGCAGGTTTGGGCAGATTTGAAGATTGATACTAAAACAGGAGATGGGAATATAATGATGAACAAAACTGTTGGTTCCTGCTGTTACAGAACTTAAAGTTGAATAAGGAGGTTAAAACCAAATAAGCAAGTAAGACCTGTTTGAGACCTTGGATTCAGCAAGGACTCAGTTTCCTTCCTTCGTCCCTTGTCATTTGGATGGCTGTTGCTCTCATATTTTTATACATTACTGCCGTCACTCTCCACCATATGGATCCTGCTTCGCCTCATATGATTGACACTGGTACAGTGGCTCCAGAAAGTACTTGTTTGGGGAAATGTTAAAATTTGCCACCGTTTTATGTGTTGCTACTATTTATGTTTGTTATAAGCAAATTCATGCTCTGAATTCTGAAGAGAAATATATCACCAGATATATTAAACAAGGCTGGCCTTCAACTTGGATTATTGAGTTGTTTGGAACTCTGTGTTGTGGCAAACTTCCAGAAAACAACATTTTTTATTATGCACTAGAGGCCTGATGCACGAAATTCGTGCAAGAGTAGGCCTTCCTTCCCTCAGCTGCTGGCACCAGCTTCCCTCTGGCAACCGGGACCCAGGCTTCCCTTGCAGCTCCAGCTTCATCTGGAAGGTCATCCAGAAGGATGTCCAGTCTAATTAGCATATTATGCTTTTATTATTATAGATGTATATGGCACTGTGCTCACCATTGGTATGGGCTCATTGTGTATGTTTGTTCAGGCCATCCTTTCTTTCCAAATGCAGCCCCATATTAATGCCAAACAAGTCTTGTGGATCAGACAAGTGTTAGTTATCTGGTATGGAGTGTGTTGAGCATGCTGACTGCTCATCACTCTTGTACAGTGGCAGTTTGGGCTCAGATGCAGTACAAAAACACCACTGGAACCCCAAGGACAAATATTATGTGTTTCATATGATCACTACTGCAGCAGAATGGTCTATGTCATGTTCCTTCTTTTTTTTTTTTTCTGACTTATATCTGTGATTTTCAGGGAATTTCTTTATGAGTGGAAGCCAGTTTATGCAGATTAACCCTCTATGACACTGCTTTTTGTCCTATTAACAATGAATGAACACACTACTGTCCAGAGATTTATGATGAAAGGCTACAATATTTCTGTGACGATTATGATTCCCAGGGATTGGGAAAATATTCATAAGTTACTTCTTCTGCTCTGAAATTTTCAATCAATTAATCAGAGTCAACAGTGACATTGATGGGTCCTGATAACCAAGAGACATGAAGTAAGTTGTTTTATAAAGCATTTTAAATAAAGGATGTCTTCAAGGAGATTATGTAAAAACATTTATGCTTCTACTTTTTTTAAAACCCCCAGAAAATAAAACCAAAGGGATATTAAAAAAACAAAAAGATGAATGTGGCAGGCAACTCTAACTTGAGATTTTGCCTTTATTAAACTTCATTCTCTGGATAAGGACTGGGATAAATAAGTAGTATCATGAGCAACATGCTTTGTGACCAATAGGTTTTTCTGTAAACTTGGAATAGGATGGTTGAATTAGCCATACTTTTGTTAATATTTATATTATACTTTTAAGGGAACCCTACATGTTAAAGTATGGTATTGCAATAAAAAGTGCACTTTTGTTTTATAAAAAGTACTTGGCAAAGCCTTGTGGTTACATGTTTGAGTTGGAATGCCAGACAGCCTTGGTGCAAATTCTTCCTGTCTCGTGTATTAGTTCTGTGACTTTGGGTTTATTATTTAGCCTCTCTGTGTCTTGGTTTTCTCATAAGTAAAACAGAGATAACAATATTTACCTCCAAGAATTTTGGTGAAAGAATGCATATAAAATGCTGGGCACCAGGCGTGGCATACACTAAGCACTCAATAACTGTTACCTTTAGGTATGAGTCAAGGAATGTTAAATAGAGAACTTATGAAATTGACCAGACTAGAGCTGCAGTGTTTATCAGTCATCAGCTGCATGTGGTTGGTGAGCATTTAAAGTCTGAATTGAGATGTTCTATATTATAAGATACTAGGGGCCCGGTGCACAAAAATTTGTGCACTCTGGGCGGGGGAGTCCTTCAGCCTGGCCTGTGCCCTCTCGCAGTTTAGGACCCCTCAGGGGATGTCCACCTGCTGGCATGCCTGGTGAGTGGCTGATGGCTGTTTGCAGGCTGGCCAAGCCCCCCCAGTGGGAACCCTCACCCCATTGGGGTGTGGCCAGCCTGGGTGAGGGGCTGAGGGCCGTTTTCAGGCTGCCCACAGTCCCTTCAGGGTTTGGGTCTCTACTGGGCAGCCTGGGTGGGGGGCTGAGGGCCGTTTTCAGGCTACCCACAGCTCCCATTGACCCAAGGTTCTAGCGAGGCTGGCTGGAATCAGGTTTCTGGGGTTTATTTATTTTCTATAATTGAAACTTTGTTACCTTGAGCAGAGGCCTAGGCAGGTAATGAAGCCTCTGTTTGTTTCAGCTCCGTGGCTTCTATAATTGAAACATCATTACCATGAGCAGAGGCTCAGCCAGCCTAGGCAGGCAGTTGCAACAGTTGCAACGGAAGCTTGCTGTTTACTCTAGCTCCATGGCTACTGGCCTCCATCTTGGCTGGGTTAATTTGCATATGGCCATTCTGATGAGCTGGGAGGCGTGGCTTGGCTGGTGGGCGTGGCTTAGGCGTCTTGGCGTGGCGGTCAATTTGCATATTACTCTTTTATTAGATTAGCTTCTTTGAAGATTTAGAAAGAAAAATGTAAAGTATCTTTTTGCTAATTTGTATATATATTTTTTCCATTTTTAAAAAAATTTATTTGAGATAGAGAAGGGAGAGAGAGAGAATACTGATTGGTTGCCTCCTGTATGTGCCCTGACCATGATTACCTCCTCTATGTGCCCTGACCTGGAATCGAACCTGCAGCCTTTTTTTGGTGTACCAAGTGACATTCAACCAATTGATTGCATATTGAAATAATGACATTTTGAAAATATTAGGCAAAAGAGAATATATTATTAATTTTGCCTGTTTTTTCAAGTGTTTGGAATTATGTATGTGCTTTCCATTTGTGGGTCACATTCTTTGTTGAACAGTATGTTGGTCTAGAGGTTGGAGGGGAAAAGGACAAGATGAAGGAAGGAGGAAGAGGACATGTGCTACCACCTCAAATGTTCCTCTGAAATCACACAGCTTTCTGTACCCACATTCCACTGTGGTACCAAAACTGCACTGTGGTCACACCTGCCCATTCTGAACCAGAATATCTCTTTTGTCAGATATCATATCACTCCATGGCCAAGTTTTGATTTTAGAATGCTGGAAAGCAAAGGGAATCAGAATAGATGATATTGTGGAGAATAGGATTTTCTCTCCTGGTCAGTGGAACCATGCTGTTCTTTTGTCAAAGACAAAAGTGCCCTCTCACATAGATAATCTCTTTATGCTCCAAAACCCTGGCAGGGTTAAATCTCTCTGCCCTCTTTAGACAGGAGGAAGTGGGGACCTCTAGAGTTTGGGGTGCCTCCTAGCCCTATAGAATCTAGTAGAGAAGGGCTAGGCACTATTTCCATATTTTGATGGGACTCTGAGTCCCGCAGACCTGCACTTGAGTGCATTATCTGCTACACATGAATGTAGACAAAGGCTAAGGCCTCAATCTGGTCTTTTGTAAAGGGAATAATTATGGCAACTCGGAGTTTTGTAATGAGCGAATGAGATATATGTAACTTATCATATTACAGTAGCCCCCTTCTTATTCAAGGTTTCATGTTTGGGGATTTTAGTTAGTTGTGATCCAAATGTTATACTATTTTCTAAAAATAGTAAATGGAAAATTCCAGAAATAATTTATAAAGTGTTGTGTGTGTTTTTTACATAGACATGTTTTCTTTTTTCCCCTCTTGGTTCCTTCTTTTTTAAAAAATAATTGTTTAAAGTATTACAAATAGTACATATGTCTCCTTCTTCCCCCATTGACCTCCCCCACCCCCTGACACATGCCCTCCCCACCTCTAGTGTCTGTGTCCATTGGTTATGCTTTTATGCATGCATATAAGTCCTTTGGTTGATCTCTTACCCCCACCCCCACCTTCCTGCTGAAGTTTGAGTCTGTTTGATGCTTCTTTGTCTCTGTATCTATTTTTGTTCATCACTTTATGATGTTCATTATATTCCACAAATGAGTGAGATCAGGTGATATTTATCTTTCTCTGACTGGCTTATTTCACTTAGCATAATGCTCTCTAGTTACATCCATGCTGTTTCAAATGGTAAGAATTTCTTCTTTTTTACAGCATTGTAGTATTCCATTGTGTGGATGTACCACAGTTTTCTAATCCACTCATCTGCTGATGGGCATTTAGGCTGTTTCCAAATCTTAGCTATTGTAAATTGTGCTGCTATGAATATAGGGGTGCATATATCTTTTCTGATTAGTGTTTCTGTTTTCTTGGGATATATTCCTAGAAGTAACTGCAACAGTTTATAAGTTTTAAATTGTGTGCATTCTTAGTAGTGTGATGAAATCTGGCAGCATCCTTCTCTGTCCTGCCCAATATGTGAATCATCTCTTTAGTATATCCACATTGGATATGCTACCCACCCATCATCTGGGTTATCAGATAGACCAGGGGTGGGGAATGTCTGGCTCTAGTGCCATATAGGGTCTGGTCCTGCCAAGGCGTTAGAGGTGAGTTAATTAAATGTTTGACCAAATAGAGAAGGCTAATTTTTTAAAAATATATATTTTATTGAGTTTTTACAGAGAGGAAGAAAGAGGGATAAAGAGTTAGAAACATCGATGAGAGAGAAACATCGATCAGCTGCCGCCTGCACACCTCCTACTGGGGATGTGCCCGCAACCAAGGTACATGCCCTTGACTGGAATCAAACCTGGGACTTTTCAGTCTGCAGGCCAATGCTCTATCCACTGAGCCAAACTGGTTAGGGCGGGAGGCTAATTTTTTAAAAATATTTTTATTGATTTTATAGAGGAATGGAGAGGAAGAGAGAGATAGAAACATCAATGATGAGAGAGAATCATTGATCAGCTACCTCTGACACCCTCTACTAGAGACAGAACTAGCAACCTGGGCATATGCCCTGACCAGGAATTGAACCATGACCTCCTGATTCATAGCAATGTTCAACCACTGAGCCATGCTGGCCGGCCTAGCAGGCTAATTTTTAGGTTGATAATTTCGAATGGCCTGTGAATGATGTTATACATATCCAAATGGCTCTTGGCGAAAACAGATTCCACACCCCTGAGATGGTTGTGGTTTGCAGTGTTTTTGTTCAGGTAACTCTTATTTTACTTAATAATGGCCCCAAAATTCAAGAATAGTGATGCTGAAAATCCAGTTATACCAAAAGGAAACCTTAAGTTTATCATAGGTATGTATGCATAGGAATAACATAATACTTACCAGTATAGTGCTCAGTACTGTCCACAGTTTCAGGCACCCCTTGGGGGTTTTGGAGAGTATCCCCTGTGATAAGTGGGGGACCTGTGTCTGGCAAGCAGTGATACTCTTTGGTGTTGATTTTGTTTGCTCTTTATTTGTGAGATTCATCCACATGGTTGCATGCAGGTGTACTTTAGTCATTCTCAGTGCTGTGTGGTGGCCACTGTGTGAATATGCCACACTTTATCCAGTTGGCTATTGATGGGTATCTGTACTGGGGCAAGGGCAAAGCCAGCAATCAGAAGGGCCTGGGGATCCCCTACCCAGGCGTATAGCCTTGGCCAGAGGCTCCCAGTGGGGCAAGGGCAGAGCCAGTGATTACAGAGGCCTGGGCTCTGTGAAGCTGGCAATCAGAGGTGCTTGGAGGTCTTCTGCCCAGGCCTGCAGCCTCAGGCAGAGACTGCAGGCCTGAGCAGGGGCAGAGCCGTGATCACAGGGACCTGGGGGTCCCCTGCCCAGGCCTCAGCCTTGGCCAGAGGCTGCAGGCTTGGGCAGGATAGGAGCTGGCGATTTCAGGAGTCTGGGGTCCCCTGCCCAGACCTGCATTCTCAGCCAGAGGTTACAGGCCTGGGCAGGGGTGGAGCTGGGATTGGAGGGTCAGGGGTGGAGCTGGTGATCAGAGTGAACTACAGAGGAAACACCTTTTCTTACTGCTCATTGGGTAAGCTCTCTGTGTGCCACTGGTAATATTCTTAGTAACTTGGGTAATAAGAATCCAAAAAGGCAATCTAGTGTTTTTCCACTACACTCGTGGAGAAAAAAATTAAGGTCCAATGCTGGAGGGCTAAGAAGTGTCATATCCTGCCCCAGCTAGTTTGGCTCATGCATAATGCCTCTCAGCCTGCTGACCAAGGGCATGTATCTAGGTTGCAGGCTCCTCCCTGGCCAGGGCCCAGGTCAGGGCATATGCAAGAGGCAACCAATCAAAGTGTTCCTCTCACTTTGATGTTTCTCTCTGTTTTTCCCTTCTCTTCCACATTCTCTAAAAATCAATGGAAACATATCCTCAGGTGAGAATAAGAAAAAGAAAGAAAGAAATGTCATATCCTATGAAAGACACATCCTGAAAATGCCTAAAGAAAGTTGTCATTTCTTCATGGTGAAGGGACTGGAGTCCGTGTTGATGAAAACACCTTGGTGACTGCAGTGACTGGCAGTGGCTGTAGCAGTGGGGTGATGGGGCTGGTGGCTTCCCCTGATTAGCCTGGTCACCTCCCAGAAAGGGAGACCAGACTGCGGCTTAGGCCTGCTCCCCAAAGGGAGCAGGGAGTGGGCCTAAGCTTTAAGTAGGACACCCCCTGAGGGCTCCTAATATGTGAGAGGGGGCAGGCTGGGCTAAAGACCCCCCCCCCAACAGTGCACAAATGTCATGCACCGGGCCCCTAGTGATCATATAAAATTAATTGGTCAATTCATTTCAGTCCCCCAAACCCGAAAATAACCTGTGAACTAAATGGACAAATTTGTTGTGTGGGCATTTCATTGAGTAGCTACACATGACTTTTTATTTGTCTTTGGATATCTGTGTCGGATTGTTTGGGAGTTAGCATCCAGGGGGCTTTACTTGACCTTCCAGGGCTTATCTGTGGAGAAGGTCCAGCAGAGCACCAGGCAGTCATCAGTGGCTCCATGTTTTCACCAGTTTTTAATTCTAACACCTTGCAATATGTCTCCCCCCCCCCCCCCCCCCCAAATAATGAGAGTCCCTTTTCTTGGGCTACAAGGAACTTTAGAACAAAATTTTATGCAAATTACATTAATCATGCTACTTCCTCAAAATTGATTCCTACATATTTTACTCTATTCCAATTTTATTATTTATTTGAAAGTACTTTATTAGAGCCACTTTAAAATCATTTGAAGAAATAGATGGGAGTATAAATATGTATGTTCATACATATGTAATTCAGTTAATATTTTATCAGAATTTGAGGTAGCTGCAGTTCTTTTTTGCAGGGCTCAAAATAGTAAGAATGATTATTATTACTTAGTGGAACTTTTTTTGTATGCCATCTGGGTTTTTTGTTGTTGCTTCTTTTTTAATCTTCACCCAGAGGTATGGTTTTTTAAATTGATTTTAGAGAGAGAGGAAGGGAAAGGGAGAGAGAAACATCAATGCAAGAGAGAAACATCGATTGGTTGCCTCCTATATACTTGGGGATTGAACTCAAAACCCAGGTATGTGCCCTGACCAGGAATAGAACTGGTGACAACCGGTGTACGGGGTGATGCTCCAGCCAAACGAGCCACACTGGCCAGGCCTGTGCCATCTGTTCTTTCATGTTTATCATTTAGGAGGCAGCTTTGTAAACTTTTCCAGAAGTGATGAAGCGAGATGGTTGGTGGCTCCCCACAGAGTTGAGTTCCAGGTTTTTATGTGATTTTTCTGGAGAACAAATGCATACAGACATCAATAAGTGGCATTTATTTTCCCAACTCAGAAATGAATCAAATACATTGCTGTTTTTGATGACCAGACTGTCAAATATTGTTTCAAATATCTTGTGGTTCTCTTCTGTTGTTGTTGTTTTTTTTTTTAATTCACTATTTTGCTTTTAAAAATAAGACTATAAAAATATAAGCTTTGAAAATATCTAAGGGCCCTGACACAGCCACTAACTTACTAAAAATGACATTTAAAGCTTATAGTTAGGAAGGTAGAGAAATAGAAGAATGCATCTCCCTAAGAAACTAAAAGGCACTGGCTGCTCATATGGGATTGTCTTTATGTTCCTTCTGATAGAAAGTTAATGTTTATACATCCCAGGGAAGTATTATAATTATAAGGTTGGTTGATTATTTATTGCCAACCAGTGTGCTAAGAACTTTGCAAACACTTATCTCATTAAATCCCTATAGCAAGCCCATGAAATATTAAAGAGAGTCAAATAAGACCTCTCTTTGAGGAAGAAAATGCATAATCTAAAACAGGAATGTCCTATTATGAAGGGAATCAGTTTTAATCAAAGGGAAACTATGAAAATGAAAATACATGGTAAAGCAGGTGCAATGCTCTCTAAAGGCCTCCCTCCATGCTGACTACGCCATGAATCAGAGCTAGAGATCTAGAGCTCAGTCACTGACCCCAGGAGACAAAACTGATGATGCTTCCTCCTCCGTCAGACTGCCACTTTGCTCTGATGCCCTTCTCCTTGTGAAAGCAAAGCCAAGAAAAGTCTATGATGTTAATTGTTTTGTTAAATAGATGTTAAGGTTTGTAAAGCATGTTTTAATAATGGCAGAAAGACATTCATAAGTTGTATATTTCACCACTTTAGATATAACTACTTTAAAATATATTTATTGTGCTCAATCCTATCAATCTCCTTCATTTTCTGCCTAAAGCTAAGCTCTTGTTCTTTCATACCATAAGAAACTAAAAATATTTTCTGCCATTTTAGATACAGTCATTTTGTTATCTTCTATCTGTTTGCTTCAAAATGGATATGCTCTGGCAATCTTAAGAAAGTCTAAAGTAGCCCCAAATTTAATTTATTCTTAAACAGAGTTAAAATTCCCCATTTGAGGAAACCAAGCCATGGAGAGGAACTTTGAGGATGTCACACAGCTAGCGTGACAGAATTGGAATTCAAACCCAGGCCATCCTGACTTGAAAACCTGTGTGTCTGGTCAAAAAGGAAAAAATTAGGTTTTACAAAGTTTATCAACTGTAAAATGAGTAATAACAATAAATAATGCTGAGAGCTAACATTTATAAGCTAGGCCTGTTTTAATTACTTAAGTGTATTTATTTAATTATCACAACAACCCTATTTGATAAGTGTTATTATTATCCCCATTATACAGATAAAGAAACTGAGGCAGGAAGATGAGATTAAATATTTTGTCCAAAGTTATAGAACAAGGAGTGAAGCTGCAGAGAGTGTTCGTCTAGGGCCTAGATTTCAACTACAGTCGTATAGAAGTCACAATTAATAGCATTAATTTCTACTAGCAGTAATCAACTGGAAAATGTTATAATAGCAACAAAACTGTAGTCTTGAGGAATTAATCTAAGAAAGAAACACAAGATATCTATGGAGAAAATGTCTTGATGATAATCCTATTTTAAAAAACCCTTAAAAATGAGCAGTAGCTCACATTCATGGGTGCTACCTTACAGTGTGTGACAATTGCATGAGTCAGTACACATAAAGCCCCTGTCATAGCTCCCGGACATAGAAATGTTCAATAATATTAGGTATCATTATTTTTTTAATCAGACTCACCACTGATTTGTAGTATCACCTTGGAGAAGGTCAAATTACTCTCTGCGCTTTTATATCATTATGCATAGAATTGAATTAATAACCAATATCTTAGTGATACTATGAGGATTAAATGAAATGAGTAAAACCAAACCTTGTGTTCATTGCTCCTGCTACTTGAGAGGGATGCCATTGGGGTGGATTGTCTCCCTCTTCTGAGAAAAGATGGTCCTTAATGTTCTTTTGAATATGCTCATTGAGTGTTCCCCAGACTTTGAGATTTCAGGCATCAATAATATTTCCTCTTTGTGTACTAGTTTCCTAGGGCTGCCATAGCAAATTGCCACAAACACGGTGACGTAAACAACAGACATTATTATTGTCTCACAGTTCTGGAGCCTACAAATCTGAAATCAAGGATTTGGCAGAATGATTCCTTCTCAGGACTCTGAGGGAAGGATCTGTCCATTCTTGCTATCTTAGCTTCTGGAAGCTTTGGTCATTACGTGGCTCATAGATGGTGTTCTCTCTGTGTCTTCACATCATCTTCCCTCTGTGCATGTCTGCCTCTGGCGAAATTCGCCCTTTTTATAAGGAATCACTCATATTGTGCCTACCTGCTAACCTAATTTTAATTTGATTACCTCTATAAAGACCCTATTTCCAAATAAGGTCACATTCTGAGATACTGGAGGTTAGGACTTCAACATCTTTCTTGGGGGACACAGCTCAACCCATAAGAGTTTGACAGATTTATTTTTTTAATTTGCAAAGCCACTATAAAATTGCCAGGGTTTTTTTGTGTTTTGTTTTTTTTTTTTTACTTTTTCCAAGCCAACTCTTAAAAACAAAATGACTGCCATCTATCATTCCACCATTTCATGTAAAACATTTTTAATGCTAAAAAAAAAGAAAAAGGAATTGTCTTGCTCTGGAGCAGCAATAGTTGTCAACAGTGTACTGTATGAAAGATATCTTAGCTGGAAATGGAGGAGAATGAACCACGTAGGGTTCTAGGCCACTAAGATCAGACAGGTTCTGTATCTATTTCACATACTGGAAGTTCTGAGAAAGGGTGAAAGATTTTATTTGAAAACCACTAAATTCTTTTTGAGTAATCTGCTTCTTCTTATATCATGCTATTCATGTTTTAGTAAGTGTTGTAGACTGAATGTGTCTCCCCAAAACTCTTATGTTAGCGTCTGACTCCCCACTGTGCTGATATCTTGAGGTGGGACCTTTGGGAGGCAATTAGGCCATGAAGTAAGTCCTTGTGAATTAGTGCCCTTATAAGAAGAGACAGCAGAGAGTTGTTCTCTCTCTCTCCACCATGTGAGGATACATCAAGAAGACCCCTGTTCTGCAACCCTGTTCTTTCGAGAGCTCTGACCAAGAACCAAATTTGCTGGTACCTTGATCTTGGGCTTTCCAGCCTTCAGAAAAGTGAGAAATAAATGCTCCTTATTTAAGCCACTCAAATCTGGGTTTTATTTGTTTGTTTGTTAAAGCTGCCTGAATTGACCGACAATAAGCCCAAAGCAAAATTTTTCTTTAAAGTCATTGCTAATGCATTTGTAATGTTTGCACACCTTGCTTGGTTCATTTCTTTTATTGCTGCCAATTTTTTCTCTCAGGAAAGGATTTCTGGTACTTCAATTTATCTCTTGGGAGATCTGTAAGAGGGCCAAATTCTCCAGGGCACCTCTCATCAAGGAACAAGCATTTGGCAGTCAGGTTTTCTGTGTCAAAGAAAATAGTCACCACTTTGTGCATCTCTCTCCCTCTCTCCTCCTACCCCCTTTTTTTTCCATACCCTGGGCTTTGAAACTTCCTAGCAAAAAGTATTCCCAAATGGTAGTTCATTTAGTTCTCACTTCAGACTTGCACTTTCATAAAAATCATTGTTTATATCATTTGCCTTAAAAAATAAGTGGTGGTCCCCCTCGCCCCAATTTATTTTTCTTCCTTCTGCTGGTAACTATTTTTCACTTAATGCTCCATTTGAGTTTTCTTCACCCAGAGAAAACATCAGCTTCTTGATGCCATGAAGCAGTTGGTTTAAGACATCTATTTATCCTTGGATATTAGTGAGATTGTTAGTTGTACTGTAGAAACATTATTCTTTAATACATAGCATTTACTTAAGAAATAAAGTATAATGGGATGTGGTTTGTGACTCATTAAATATCTCCGTAGAGACTGGTTGGTCTTTTTATATGTATTTTTGTCTCATTGTACATGTCTTTTTAATGAACTCCAGCCCCAGAAGATGTTTCCAGAACTGTTTTATTTTTTTCCAATCTAAACACCTAATGAAACAGCATTTCATTCAATGAGTATCCTATCTAATAGAGTGAATATACTAATTGACCCTCACACCATTGCAAAGATGGCAGGGCCCACAGCCAATAAGGAGGGAATATGCTAATTGACTGCCACACCCTCAAAGATGGTGGCGCCCACAGCCACATGATGGCTGGCAGGGGAGGGCAGTTGTGGGCGATCAGGCCAGCAGGGGAGGGCAGTTAGGGGCAACCAGGTCAGCAGGGGAGGGCAGTTGGGGTGACCAGGCCATCAGGGGAGGGCAGTTGGGGGGTGATCGGGCTGGCAGGCAGAAGCGGTTAGGGGCTGATCAGGCAGGTGAGCAGTTGGAAGCCAGCAGTACTAGATTGTGAGAGGGATCAGGCCTAAACCAGCAGTCGGACATCCCCCAAGGGGTCCTAGATTGGAGAGGGTGCAGGCTGGATTGAGGGACACCCTCCCCCCCATGCACAAATTTCATGTGCCATGTCTCTAGTATCTAAACTAATAAAAGCGAAATAGTAAAATTAACCGTTTCTCCGAGACAGGTAAGCCACGCCCACCAGCCAATCAGAGCGGCTGTATGCAAATTAGCCCAGCCAACATGGAGGCCGCCACTCACGGACCTGAGTAAACGGCAGTTTCCATTGCGGCAGGAGTGAAAGTGAAGCTGCGCCCGCTCCGCTTAGGCTAGCTCTAGCGAAACACAGATTTGAAACAATATAACAATCATAGAATCCTTGAGAGCTGAAGGAAAGAGCAGCCTGGGCCTCACCAGTAAAAGTAACAATTGTTTCATTATAGACGCGGCGAGGTGAAGCAGAAAGGAGGCTTCCTTAGTAGTTAGTAAGCCACCTTAAAAGAACAGTGTATCAATTATAGAAGATAAACAAATCCCCAGGCCTTAAGGAACAGTATCAATTATAGGAGTTAAACCCCACAAACCTGTGTCCAGCCAGCCTTGCTGGGACATTGGGTCAATGGGAGCGGTGGGCAGCCTTAAAGCCCCTCACCCAGGCTGGTCAGGCACGCCAGCAGGTGGACATCCCCCGAGGGGTCCCAGACTGTGAGAGGGCACAGGCCGGGCTGAGGGACCTCCCGAGTGCACAGAGCGGCTGCAGGGCGGGACAGCGCAGGACCCAGGACCCGTGAGAGGGAAAGAGGTGGCAGGGTTGGAGGGCACCGGGAAGCGGGTAAGAGGCGGCAGGGGGTTGGCGGCCTGCTTGGTGGGCTTCCCAGGCCCTTTGCGGGGCATCGGGGAGCGGGAAAGAGGTGGCAGGGGGTCGGTGGCCTGCTTGGCAGCTGTCCAGGCCCTTTGCGGGGCATCGGGGAGCGGGAAAGAGGTGGCAGGGGGTCGGTG
>PVJC01015924.1:0-34377 GCA_004026665.1 Murina feae
GCAGGGTCCAGCCGCCTGGTCCCTGCCTCCCCCACCCCAGGCTCCCGCCTGGGAAGGCATCCGCAGGCCCAAGGCGCTGGATGCCTTCCCAGGCGGGAGGCTCCCAAGATGGCGGAGGCCGCAGCCCTGGAGAAGCTGCACACCGGGGTTGCGGCCTCCGCCATCTTGGCTGGGCTAATTTGCATACAGCAGCTCTGATTGGCTGATGGGCATGGCTTACCCCATCCTGGAGAAATGGTTAATTTTAATATTTCGCTTTTATTAGTTAAGATTATTATTATTATTATTATTTGGGTTAATTCTCACCTGAGGATGTTTTTTCATTGATTTTTAGAGAGAGTGGAAGGGAGAGGGAGCGACAGAAAGAAACATTGATGTGAGAGAGACCCATCAATTAGTTGCCTCCTGCATGCACCCCGGCCAGGGTTGGGTAACCTGCAACCAAGGTACATGCCTTTGACCTGGGACCCTTCAGTCCACAGACCAATGCTCTATCCACTGAACCAATCCAGCTAGGGCTTGAAAGATTATTTTTTAAAAAACAGTTGTGCAGATTTTCATTTCTTTGTTACAATTTTTAAATTGTAACAGATTTTTTAAAAATTACTGGGCTTCTTGATAACTTAAAAATGAAGTATATGTTCATTTGCAAATGTGCTAATTTTTAAAAACTATACAGATTAGATTCCTTGCTGCTATTTTGGCCTCTTTGGATAATGAGTATAATTGGAATTAACTTGTTGGGGGTGGGGCTTGCATATATTTACAGAACTAGAAGAACAGACTCGAAAAGCTCTGGAATTAGACCAGGAACGAAAACGAGCAAAAGAAGAGGCAGAAAGGCTTGACAAGGAGCGTCGAGCCGCTGAAGAGGCCAAGTCAGCGATAGCAAAACAAGCTGCGGACCAGATGAAGAATCAGGAGCAGCTGGTAAGGGGCCTTAGCGCCGTCTTAGAGAAAAAGAAAAATGTGGACAAAAGTAGGGCGTGAACCTTGTAAAACTAAGTATATTATTGTGGCTTCTGGAAAGCAAACTAAAGATACAAGTAACTCACTAATAAAGTATGGAAATAAACTCACAAATGAAACAATAAAATACAAATGAAGCCTATTGCTAACAAAAGATTCTGATTCACCTTAAACTTCACGGAAGCCACTGGCATGTTTTGGTTTAGATAGACTGACAATACATTGTAGCTCCTATAAGATGACTAGGCCGTTACTGATTGGGTTTTGTTTAGTGGACTTACAAGTAATAAGGAATACTCATGACACTTAGAAGATCTGTATTTGAATACGTATTTTTCTTTTGTAGGCTTTCACAAATACTATATTGATAAAAGTTAAAAAATAGCTCCTATTTTGCACATTTTGAATTCTGGTACCGAAACATGAATAAATTCTTGTCTGTAGAATAATAAAAATTCTTTCACTTTTTCTCCTTATTAGATCTATTGTGAATAATATATTTTAGATCTTAAAGAAATATTACCTTTTTTAAAATGGAAGACTAAGAAAACGTAAAACAGCCCAATCATGTTCATATAAGCTTTATTGACTTAATAAGAATTATTGAAAATATATTGTTTTTTAGTTTGATAATTACATTGTTTATTTTAGGCTGCAGAACTTGCTGAATTCACTGCCAGGATTACACTTCTAGAAGTAGCCAAGAGGAAAAAGGAAGAGGAAGCTAATGAGTGGCAACAAAAAGTAATCATTTATTTTCTTATTACTATCATTATTGAATACTTAACTATGTACCCAGCAGTCTACTGATTTTATAGAGATGAATAATAGGATACTGTTACAATTTAGAGGGGAAAGATGCTTGTGTGTATTGTAGTAAATATTAATCTACTAGGAGCCCAGTGCACGAAGATTTGTGCACTGGGGGGCGGGGAGGGGTCAAGGGGGGGTTCCTTAGCCCAACCTGCACCCTCTCCAATCTGGGAACCCTCAGGGGAGCCCTCTCCAATCTGGGAGTTTCTGTCTGTCTGTGCAATCGTATGAGCGAATTGTCTGAGACCCCCCCCCCCCAACCCACTTTGGTTTGTTGCTCACAGAATAATGGAGGCTTTTTTTTTTTTTTTTTTGCTCCAGTGGTGGAGATTTCCTGGAAGTTTTAGGATATCTTCCCTTTAATTTTTCCTAGACACTCTGATTTTATTTATGTCTCTCACCTTTGCTTTTTCTCCATCCCCCACCACAACAGTAACTTGCTCCGGGCTCACTTTGTTCTAGTGCAGTGGTCCTCAACCTTCTGGCCCTTTAAAACAGTTCCTCATGTTGTGACCCAACCATAAAATCATTTTTGTTGCTACTTCATAACTGTAACTTTGCTGCTGTTATGAATCGTAATGTAAATATCTGATATGCAGGATGGTCTTAGGCGACCCCTGTGAAAGGGTCATTGACCCACAGGTTGAGAACCGCTGTTCTGTTGTCTAGGAGAACTACGATTCCCAGCATTCCTGCTGTTCCCTGTGCTCTGGGCTTCCACTTTGGGTCCTGGGGCTGCCACCAAAACGACTATTCCCAGAATTCCTGGTGCTCCCTAGGCTCTGGGTTTTCCCTGTTACAAAGAAAATATAATGAAGAAAACTATGTTCATTTTATTGTAGAAAAGTCATATAAGTATACATTTAAGAATTGATGTTATGTAAAGTTTGAATTAAGCTCTCATTTATTGCCTATGATTTCTTCTAGGAGTTTTATGTCTTCAGTTTAAATCGTTGAGTTGACTTTTGTGTATGGTGTAACATAGTGATCCAGTTTCCTTTTGCATGTGGCTGTCCAGTTTTTCAAACACTACTTATTTGAAGGATTGTCCTTTTTAAAAATACATATATTTTTATTGATTTCAGAGAGGAAGAGAGAGAGAGAAACATCAGTGATGAGAGAAAACCATCCATTGGCTGCCTCCTGCACACTGGGAATCGAGCCTGCAACCTGAACAAGTGCCCTGACTGGGAATTGAACCATGAACTCCTGGTTCATAGGTGGACATTCAGCCACCGAGCCACCCTGGCCTGACTTGTCCTTTCTTCCTTGCATATTCTTCTTGTCTGCTTTATCTCCAATTAATTGAACACGTGTGTGGGTTTATTTCTGGGCAGGCTATATGCAAAATTGACCCAAAGGGTATTTTATAGTTAATTTACTAGTGTCCACAGTAGGACTTCGCATTGCATCAGTTTGCTCTGAGTCTATTTTTAAGTAGCACAGTTCTTTTTAGGATATTGAATTGTTGCAGGCACCCAAATTTTCCCTCCTTTTTTAATTGAGTCATTCAGTTTGACTTTTTATCATCAATATTTCCTGTAAAATGGAAGTTAGACCTAAAAGCTTAAAGGACTCAAGTTAAAAGGTTTTGGCTATAATGTCTCATAGGCGAGATTTCCATATAATTTATCATCCAAATTATAATATTTTTTAAAGTGAAAGGGAGGGGGTGTTATTAATAATTACTTGAGGAAAATAGTGTAAAGCAGAACTTTTCAAGCAGACCAGCACATTATGATCACTCAAGTAATTGGTGATGGTGGATACTTCCTGTTGCATCATATCAGATGGCAATATCTAGTTAACTCACCATTAAGGGTTTTAATTGATTATTTGGATTAGAGTAATAGTAGTTGGATTCCTTCATTGGTTACAATTTCACCCTTGTGGCTAAAAAACAAAAAAATGCAATCTATTAAGTGTGACATTCTTTGGCATTATACTAATATCCATTTCTCATCAACTATTTACAAAACAATTTTAGCAGCAATAATCCTTGCCAGAATCAACAATTTTATTAGAGTTCCCAAAGTAATGTTTTTTTAAAAATTCTGTCATTTTTACCTGATGGCATTCTTCACTAAAAATAGAATTTTCATCAGTAGGGCCTATTTTCATTATTTGAAAAATAGTTTCTGTTAGGAAAATTTACTTGACTTTAACTTACTGATTTTTAAATTTTCCGATATACTTATTTTTATTCAGGCTTATGCAGCCCAGGAAGACTTGGAAAAGACCAAAGAAGAGTTAAAAAGTGTGATGTCTGGCCCTCCTCCACCACCAGTCATTCCTCCAACAGAAAATGAACATGATGAACATGATGAGAATAATGCTGAAGCTAGTGCTGAATTATCAAGTGATGGGGTAATGAACCATAGAAGTGAGGAGGAACGTGTAACAGAAACACAGAAAAATGAGCGTGTTAAGAAGCAACTGCAGGTATTTAAAATTTGCAGTTGTACGCATATTTAAAATAAAGTTTTCATTTTCCTCATTCATCAAGACAAACTTATAAAAAAGGAATATTTGATTTTTGGAAGCATTAACACTAGCTAGCCTTGTGATTGTTTTGTGGGGGTTTGGCCTACAGGCACATCAATCATTTATTTGGTTATATGACTCCATTAACAAACGTTTGTTACTTGTGTGATCAGCCTTTAACTAATAAGTTATTCTTTTTTATTTCTTTTTTTAAAATATATTTTTTATTGATTTTAGAGAGGAAGAAAGAGGGAGAGAGAGAGAGGAACATCAGTGATGAGAGAGAATCATTGATCAGCTGCCTCCTCCACACCCCACACTGGGGATCAAGCCCGTAAACCAGGCATGTGCCCTGACCAGGAATCGTGACTTTCTGGTTCATAGGTTGATGCTCATCTACTGAGCCATGCCAGCCAGCAGTTATTCTGTAACGAGAGGCCCAGTGCACGAAATTCGTGCATGGTGAGGGGTGTCCCTCAGCCCGGCCTGCACCCTCTCCAATCCGGTACTGCTGGCTCCTAAGTGCTCACCTGCCTGATCGCCCCAACCACCTCTGTCTGCCTGCCTGATCTCCCCTAACCCTCTGCTTGATTGCCCCTAACCGCCTCTGCCTGCCTGATCGCCCCTAACCATCTCTGCCTTGACCCCTCGCCACCATGGCTTTGTCCAGAAGGACATCTGGTCTATCTGGTCTAATTAACATATTACCCTTTTACTAATATAGAAGATGATAGGTTTACCCACGTTTAAAGATAAAAAATATTTAATGCTGTGTTTAAAAAACAAATGAATTTAGTTTTTAAACAAAGTATATATTAAAAAGCAGTAATGTAATAGATTACCTGTATGGCATTACATAATTTGAATTATTTACTTACTGATCTAATTATAATTAGATCAAAATAGGATATTTTAATATTTCTAGATGTTTTTGTCCTTACGTTCTCTTAATTTTTTAATTGGTGAAATCTTAGGATATTAAGAGAATAGGGTGATTATTGTAATAAATATATTAAGATTTTTGGAGAAAGCTTCTCTCATGATATAGATTTTAGATTTACAGTAACATTATTTTGTAATGGCTACATTAAACCTTTTGGTAGTCATTTCAAGTATTGTAGGAAAGTTAAGGAAATTTAGATTAATACACAAAATCATAATGGTTAATGGGTGTAGAAATTAAAGGCCATGTGTGTATTCTTCCCTAACCACGGCCCCCATGATTACTAAAAGTAAAACAAACTTACAGATTTTAAAGATTCACAGTTGAATGCTAAATGTACTAAAAAGCAGGTTACTTATATGTATTTTTTGTCTTTAAGCCTTTTTCTTAAGTTGTTAAAGTCTAAGAAAAATAATCTTCATACTTTTTAATTTTTTAAACATAGGCATTAAGTTCAGAATTAGCCCAAGCCAGAGATGAAACTAAGAAAACACAAAATGATGTTCTTCATGCTGAGAATGTTAAAGCAGGCCGTGATAAGTACAAGACTCTGCGACAGATTCGACAAGGCAATACAAAGCAACGTATTGATGAGTTTGAAGCAATGTGAGAGCTGTTATTTTGCATACATGTTCTTCATAAGCTGAACCACCAACAGAGAAAAGCAGGCCTTTGCAGATGTGATGGAATGCATCCCACCTTGCCAAAGCACTTATACCAGTTTGACTGTGGTGGCTACAAGACATATTTGAGGGGAGCTCTTCAGCAGTAAGGCAGTGTGACATCATGCTTGGTTTTCTTTTTCCTTTGAGCCAGGGACTGGAGAACAGTGTTCATCACCTCCTTTCATATTTTGCATTTTCCATTTTTTGTTGTTGTTGTTGAAAATTAACACTAATTATCATGTCTGACAAATGTGTAGGTGTGATTTAAGCACTTCGTACATTTCAAAGGCTGGTGGTGATTTATTGAATGATTAGGTTTTTCCCTTGCCCCTTTCACATTTTACCTGCATGTAGCTCGCCATTTTCTTTCATTATGTTTTCTCAGTGTGCCCTTCTCATATCTTGCCATGCCCATAGTCATAATTCTGCTACCATACAGGTCATTGGCAGTGTTTAAAATGAGGGTAGGTCACAGGTACTCAGTGTTTGGTCATTGTGTAGAAGATGACTGAGAATTATGAAAGGATAAGAAAGTTTAGCTGTAGTGTGCAACTGGTGGTTAATTTTTTAAAATCCCAATTTTATTACATTATTGGGTATTTGATACTTACAGTCACCTTTGACAGCTGAATTGATTGGTGTTTCATCTTCTGTCATCCTTTGGTTTTCTTGGTTTTCTTTGCCTACCAATTCACAAAGGTATAGATAGCAGATAGAAGTGCCCTAGGAGAGTGTATTGGTGAAATACTACCTGCAAATAACAGCTGTCTGATTTAAAAAGTTTTGCTCTCTCACAGATTAGTTTAGACAAACAGACATTTACTAAAAGAGAATACACATTTGTTGGTAATTGATTATAATCATTAAAAACCTTGGGCCTTCCCGAAAGGGCAGCATATGCAAACATCAGCCCCCTGAGGCGACAGTGACACTACCTCACTACTACAACTGCAGCGACTGGTTGTTCAAGCTAATGTTTCATAAGCATAGAATACTTTCCATCATGAACAACTATGTTTGAGATTTCTTTTTCCTTCAGAATATCTTGGAGTGCTAAATTTTTAGCTGCCTTTTTGTTGAGCTGAATTGTAGGACTCTGAATTGTATTAAAATTGTAAGCTCTCACTGGTATACGATCTTCCAGGAGAGGTGTTGTATGTCTGAAGAAGTGTGTGTGTGTGTGTGTGTGTGTGTGTGTGTGTGCGCGCGCGCGCGCGCATGTGTGCGCGCGCGCAAGAGAGATTGCCTTGTACCATCTGAAGAGTGTCTGTACCTTCATTTCTTGATATAATTGTTACATGATCATTTTAGCATATTTGGTTTCTAAATCATGATGCTTTTTTTTTCAGTTTCTAATTAAGAGTACTTAAATTTGGTTTGTTAATCCCCTTTTAGAAATTATAATTTTAGGCAATACTAAGTTCAATTATGTCTTAAAAAGAAATCTTTCCAGTTTGAAAGATGTTCTAATATTCACATGTTATAACATTTTCTTCATTGTGTAAACATCTGGATTTGGAAATAAGGAAAGCCTTTTTTTCTCTGTGTGGTTCAGCTACTTTTTATTTGGTATTATGCATTCAAATTGACATTTATCTATTAGAATTGCCATTTTATTAAGACATTTTCATGCACAGTAGATTCAAATTGTGTCTGAAAATATCTCTTGTGCTTTTTTGATTTTGCTGACTTTAAAAGGATTAATCTGGGCAGACATTATGAAAAGGAAAGGTTGCATTTAATATATTTTTTGGACTTCGTAGGACAAAATATAACTGGTTAACCTTGAAGTGACTGTTGTACAGTGGTTGTGCACATGCTTCAAAACGCTGTGGAGGAAATGTTTCTACTTTCAGCACATAGAGGAAGGCGTGGCGAACCTTCCTGCCGTGCTTCTCCAAAACATCAAAGCAATCAATTGCCATGACGGG
Organism: Murina feae; assembly: GCA_004026665.1. Lineage (NCBI taxonomy): Eukaryota > Metazoa > Chordata > Mammalia > Chiroptera > Vespertilionidae > Murina > Murina feae. The sequence goes on from PVJC01015924.1 coordinate 7,806, forward strand.
AAAACGTGGACTTTTATTAATTTTTTCCTTTTTGAATATTGTGCATTACCATTGCTACATGAGTTTGATATCAGTGTTGAAAAATTACCAGTTATATTGGCTGTTTATAATCTATTTGTAGATTAGGATTAAAATGGAGTTAATCCATTTTTAAAGCTGTGTGAATTTTTCTAAACAGGAAAAACTATTTGCGATATAGATTTTCATAGTGATTAACCAATTATAACTTTCATTATTAGCAATTGAGAGCACATGTTCATATAGCAATGTAAAAATATATTGATTGAGTATTTGGTAAAATCTAGCAGGCTTTTACCAATAGCATAATTTTGTGTTGTACAATTAAGTTACAGTTACATCTATAATTTTGGATAACATTCATTGGTTAACAATAAAGTGACAAAAGCTCATGCCTTTAAGGTCCACTGTTGTTATTTAACATGGATTTTTTTTGGTATATTTTCTGAAAATTATAATCTCATCTTAAAAATGACAAGTGGTTAGGAAAAATGTCAAAATCCTCATGGAGTTACTCTTTCCCCTAAATTATACCATATTCTAATATGGAAATAATAGTGCTTATTAATTCTGTGGAAAAATTAAATTGATAAGTAATTTTGATAACACAAATCAGGATTTTTAGTCATTGTATAGTGTTTATTTTCCCTTTTTCTGAGGAAGATATAGTTTCATTGTCATTAATTAATCTCACTTAAAATGCTAATACTCTTCAAAGAACTGAACGCAAAGTACATTTAAATACGTATACTTATTTGATGTAGTATTACAGAGCAGTTACCATAAATCTAGAAGTTAATTTTTTTTAAAGCTTCTTACTAATTTTTAACATAAAGATTATTTTTAAATAAATAAGAGCTAAGTGTGAAAATAGGAAAAGCCAAATGTCTTCTTAGTTTATAGTAATATGTTTAAAAAATATTTTTATTGATTTCAGAGAGGAAGGGAGAAAAAGAGAGAAACATCAGTGATGAGAGAGAGGCATTGGTCAGCTGCCTTCTGCATGCCCCACACTGGGTATCAAGACAGCAACCCAGGCATGTGCCCTGACTTGGGAATTGAACTGTGACCTCCTCATTCATAGGTTGATGCTCAACCACTGAGCACACAGGCCAAGGCTATAGTAATATTTAACTCACTTTTTTTAAAGTATTTTTTTATTGATTTTTTTTTTTTTTTACAGAGAGGAAGGGAGAGGGATAGAGAGTTAGAAACATCGATGAGAGAGAAACATCGATCAGTTGTCTCCTGCACACCCCCAGCCGGGAATGTACCCGCAACCAAGGTACATGACCTTGACCGGAATCAAACCTGGGACCCCCCAGTCTGCAGGCCGACGCTCTAGCCACTAAGCAAACCTGTTAAGGCTTTAACTCATTTTTTTATTGCTATTCTCAAAGGCAGTGATTTCTTCTGATCCTGTCAGAAGGGGGAATTTTATAAGACTTTGTTTTGTATCTAATCAGAATTTTTCTTAATTAGAATTTTCACTTACAAAGTATCTTTGAACGGATTGGAATTCTCCCAATTATTAATTATTATTAGGAAAGAATTTCAATATGAGTATTCCGATTAAAAATAAAATATGCCTATCACTTTCTCAGTTTTGATTATCTTGATCTTGTTAGAAATGAAGATAGATCCAAAAGCCTCCCATTCTTTGTATGTATGCTAAAACAATTAGTTTTTTTAAAAACTATAAAGCTTAAAGTTGGAGCATAAGGAATTACCACCTTAGCATTAATTTACTGAACTGATGAGATATCCTTAATAAGGATAAGGGAAAACATTTAAATATGGAGCTATACTGGTAGACAAGTTTCAACTAGAAGATTATGCATCAAATGTTCTGATGTGGTTTATCATGTAGAATGACAGTATTCTAGTACATTTCAAAAGCTCAGTGGATTCTGCAGATGTTTTGATAACTTCATAAAATGTCAAGGCAATCTGACTCCTCCCATTCTACACTGGTAACCAGGAAAAATTGGCTCATAGTGTTTTCTTTATCAAAGCTTATCACTTTCCCATCCTTGACTTTTTCATTTAAATAATCTCAACTCTTATTTTTTTCCTAGTGGACCTACTTTTTAATATGTCCATCTTTCAAGATTTTTAAGAGGTGCCATTTTTCCTCAGGAAATCATAACGTCTTGCTTGGTTGCCTCAGTATTTTGACCTCTCTTAAACTCTGTGATAGACTTTTCTGATTTCAACTTACATACACTGCTTTAGGAATTAAAGTATCCATCACTATTTTCCACAGAATTTTGAGGTCAAAGACCATGACTGAGATAATTACCTTGTGGCACACCTTTTAAATTCAGGTTATGTTTGGCTTTGGACTTCCCTAGCTGCTAAATGGCTCCAGGTTTTTATTTAATGATCTTCATGTAGCCAATATGCTTTCATTAAGTACCAGCTATGTTTTGGGATATAGAAGCCAGATTAGAATGGCTACGACCCTTTGTTATGGCCCATCTCAAAACGTGGAACTTCAAATATTAACTTACCTTAGCTCCTAGACCATTTGCCTTAATCTGTTACAAATACTAGATTGTTTTTAAAGTAGCAGTACCATTTTGTTGATTCATATTACTTGTATGCCCAGATTCCTCCGCGCTTGTATCTAGTCAGTTGCTTCCATCATGTAATTTATTATTTGTATGTTATGTTTATTTAATGTTCATTTAAAATTCATATGTACTTTGATATTTATGCATGTCATTTAGTTTGCTCTTAAAAATAGTGATACTGGTTTTAGTTTATTTTTTCATTTAGTCAGTATAGCCAACAGTCTTATCTTCCAAGTGGTAATATGGGATCAGAGTTTCTGACATTTATGTGACAATCCTTGGAAGGATTCCTTTTGATAAAGTGTGAATTTATTATATGAAATTTTTGCATTTTTATAATGGTATGCCATAATATCCCTTTTAGTTTTTTACACGTTAAAATGTTTTATCTTTTGTTTTAGACCTGGAAATGCATGTATGCCTTAGACTCACAAGGCAATACATCCTCCTGCCTTTCCTGTTGTTTATACTGAAAAGTCTGTAATTCAGGCCTAGCACTTGAATCTCCATGCCATCGTTAAATTTATATTATTTACTTTAAAATTCTAGCTATTTTGGATAAAAGATGCAGTTTTGTGATGAAGGAAACTACTACACGTAAAGAAGATCATCAAGTAGAGGAAAATTAGTGATGGAGAGAGAATAAGAATACACAATATAGTTTCTCAAGTATGCTTTTTCTTTGATAAATTACTTTTCATTTTATAACTCAAATATTAAACACTGGTCAGTATTTAAAAATGTCTTTTAAAAAGTGCCTAATTTTAAGTTTTTCCAACTCTATAGAAAGATCCATTCTTTATCCAATTGATAAACCATTCAAGTATCATAATAATCTATAAATATTTGAGTAGTTTAATGGCAGAACTTTGGATTTGAATTTTTTTGTGTGTTTAAAATACACATAAAATTTTAACCATTTTTCAAGTGTACAGTGCAGTCATACTAATACATGCACTTCGTTTTGCAACCATCACCACTCTCTCCAGAACTTTCCCATCATCCCAAACAGAATCTCTGTTCATTAACCATTAACCAACTTCCCATTCCTCTTTGGTCTTAGTCCCTGATAACCACTCTTCTACTTTCTGCTCTGAATTTGACTTTTCCAGGTACCTCTTAAGTGTACTCATAGTATTTGTCCTTCTGTGTCTGATTTATTTCACTTAACATGTTTTCAAGGTTCATCCCTGTTATTGCATGTACCGGAGTTTTGTTTTTTTAAGGCTGAATATGTTCCATTGTATTTATGTACCGCATTTTGTTTATCTTTCCATCAGTCAGTGGACATTTGGATTGCTTTATTTTAACACTTGCCAACAATACTACTGTGTACATTAGTGTATAACTATCTGTTCATGTCCTTGCTTTCAATTTATTTGGGTGTATACCCACAAATGAAATTGCTATGTATAACTTTTTTAGGAGCTGCCATACTGTCCTAACAGCTGTGCCATTTTGCATTCCTACCACCAGTGCGAAAGGGTTCCAGTTTCTCCACGTCCTCACCAACAATTGTTATGTTTGTTTTTTGATGATAGCTATTTTAATGGATGAAGTGGTATGCCATTGTGGTTTTGAATTGCATTTCCCATGGATGCATTTCTCTATGATGTTGAACCAATGTTTTCATGTGCTTATTTACCATATTCATATCTTTGCTGAAATTTTTATTCACATTTTGTCCATTTTTTAAAAGTGAGTTTGTTTTTTGTTGTTACTGAGTTGTAGTTCTTTATGTTTTCTGGATAATAATCCCTTATCAGATATATGAGTTGCAGATATCCTCTCATTCTGTGGGTTGCCTTTTCACTCTGTTGATAATATCTTCTGTTGCACAAAAATTTTTAATTTTGATGAAGCCAAATTTATTTTTTCTTTTGTTGCCTGCGCTTTTAGTCTTCATGTGTTTTAAAGGAGGAAGAATAATTTTGATGAAGAATATGTATTACTAAAGAGAGGCAGACTAGGGTGAATATGATGTACACTGGTTAGAGTTGGGGATGAAGAGAAGACCATCTTGACTGGAATAGGTCACTGTGCACTCACGCGTATGGTAAAGCTGGTGTGGGTTGGGTCAGATTTATGGAGTCTTGAATCCTATGCTGAGGTGGTTTGTGTCTGATTTACAAAAATCTGGTGTCTTTGGGACTGACTGACAGAAGGGAACAATTTCCAAACTTAGGTCTAAAGGAACATTCATGCTGCTGTGTAAAGTCTACTAAGAAGTTCAGAGAATAAAGTAGACCTGCGTGCACTGTGATTAGCCAGAAGAAAGGCTGTGGTCACGACAATTAAAGCAATACCTTCTGAGAACTTAAAGGAAATACCTGGAGGTACCTTGCTGTCTCATGTTTGCGATGTGTAGTAATGTTCTTTCTTATGCTATTTTTCAAGTGACCTAATTTGGGACAGTTAAGGCCTCCATTTTTATTCTATCATCCAATCTTTTGGGGATGGGTTCTTCAGTGGCACAAAAGAACTGGAGAGACATCTGAGAAAAAATAGATTGGATTCTAAGTTCTAATTCCAGATGTTATTCCCTCTTGTCTAATTTTTATAATTCAGGTTCATAATTCTGAATTAGATTATTTCAGAACATTTCTCTGGAGTCAGATTCAGATACTTCTATTCCAGATACATTGTCTTCCCCATAATTAAGGTGACCAGACGTCCCGCTTTTGGCAGGACAGTCCTGATTTTAACAGTTTGTCCCGCGGCGTTTTAAAAAAGTCCCGATTACTTTTTGTAATATTTTAAATAATAATGAAAAGAAAAAAAAAAAAGACACCGACACCCTCTCCACCCCCCCCCCCCCCCCCCCCCCCCCCCCCCCCCCCCCCCCCCCCGGTCAATGGTGTACCGCTTTAAATTTGGTCACCTTACCCATAATGTAATGCCTAACCCCAAAGTTCAGTGTCCATGTACTTCAAATGTTAGTATTGGCTTGTAGTTGACACAGAGCATGCTTACAGCATCAATGTTCTTTCTGCTCCCAGATGGTCCTAATAGTGTTGTGACTGGAAGACACTTGAAGGGTTTTTAAAAACAGGTTTTAAGGAGTTAGAAAAATTGTTCTTAAAAGATAATTATGAAGAATATTCACCAAAACAGCTTAGTGAAGATTATCTCAGAATATACAAACAATTATTCACTTGTTTTGACAGCTTTGAACAACAGGATATTTCTATAGGTGTTTTCAAGTTGAGGATCATATTTGATCATGCTTTGTCAGCTTAGCTTTTCTAGAGGTGTGATTTGATGCATCCGCTTATGCTCTGGTAACATGTTTTTTCCTCTTGTTTTTGTTATTTTCCCCATATAATTCCCAATACAATGTATTTCTCAATATTTAGGCTATAAAAATGTTTGAATATAGGTAAATAGAGTATTTTGGTAATCTTAAGTTAGAAGTGGATGGTTTTCCTCCACTAGATTTATAAAATACAGCAACTTACTGCAGGTATGTAGATAGTACTTGACAGTAGACAGTAGTTCATTTTAGTTTCCTAGAACTTTTAAGTTGATTAAACTGTCATCCCCCCTCTGCCCCAGAAATATTAATATCTTTTCAAAGTAGTTGATCATAAGTATGGAAAATGTTTTTGTTGGTAGGTACAAACTAAAATCATTATTTGGTAGTTTATATGCATTCTTAAAATATCCTGAGAAAATACCTCCATTTTGTAAAAATAGAGTACCAAGCAGTATAAAACCTAGAATTAGAACCTAAACCTAATCATCTGAAAGTTTATAATATAGTTTCATGTACTAGGACACATCACATTCTAAGACAAGCTGATATTTTAAGGATATTTATGATGAGTTTGGGCGATATAAGCTGTGCCAAGGGCTTTGCATCAAACGTAGACACTGTGTCCATTAGAAAAGGAGGTTTGCATCTTTAGAGGAGATTATTGGCATTAATATTTTTGGAATGTTCCCTAGCATTAGGAAGACTGGAAGCAAGTATGTCATCCAGATTACTGGTATGTCTACAGGTAAGAAAATGTTCTCTACCACCTCTTACTTTTGAACCATTATGCTTTAGTTCTTAGATATTAGAAATTTAAAAAGTTTTCAGTTTTATAGTGTTATGAAAGGAATGCTGAATGGGAAATGTCAAGGAGGCATGGGATTTCCTCTCATAAAGTAACAAGAGTAATACCTAATTACATATAGTCATTTATTGTTTCAGACACTTACTGGGTAGTGGCTATTTATGCAAAGCACTGTTAGAGTTATGGGAGATAGATGAGACCCTGTGACTATCTTGTGGAAATTAAGTCAGGGAGTTGAGACATGGACTCAAGATATAGAAAGTAAAATAGTAAAATGCTGGAAGAAAAAAATGAGAGAAAATGTTGAGGGATTAGAGAAATGAGAAGTCACTTGGTAGGTGCTAATTACCAAATAAGTACGATAATAAACAATACAACTGGAAAAATTTGTCTTCATTTGTAAATTATAGCTGCTGGGGAGGGAGCATCACAAGGTATAAATCCATCACTACATACGCCAACTAATACTTTAGATTTGTTGACTTAGTTGTCTGCCACTAAGAAATTGCATATCCTTTCATATCAAATGTAAATGTGGTTTTCTTATAAAGGAGTCTTGATTATGAGCAACCTTATTGATAATGGTTTATATTAGAACTAGAGATCTGATGCATGAAATTTGTGCAAGGGGCTCGGCCCTCTCAGCCCTGGCTGCCTCGGCTGGCCCTTGCAGCCCCTTGCGGCCTCACCTGGCCCTCGCAGCCCCGGCTTCATCTAGAAGTTCGTCCGGCTGTTCGGTCTAATTAGCATATTAGCTCTTTTTTATATAGGATTGCCAACATTGAAACAAAGTTTTCTCAGTGGCCTTTTTTGTTTACTGCATTTAGCTTGCCAATAAGTTTACAATTTTTTATTATAAATTATTTTTCTATATTACAAAGCAGGATATCCATTATCTCAAGCAGTACAGGTAGAATTTCCTTCTAACAATTGTTAATTGTGTGGATTTTTGCAAGTTTATGTAGTAGCTAGAGGCCTGGTGCACAAAATTTGTGCAGGGGGGTGGGTTCCCCCTCAGCCCAGCCTGCACCCTCTCCAATCTGGAACCCCTCGAGGGATGACCGACTGCTCTCTCACAATTCAGGACTGCTGGCTCCTAATTGTTTGCCTGCTTGCCCCTACCTGGTTCTGCCTGCCAGCCTGATCGCCCCCTAACCACTTTTCTGCCAGCCTGATCGATGCTTAACTTCCCCTGCTGGCCTGGTTGCCCCCAACTGCCCTCCCCTGCAGGCCTACCCCCCCCCCCAACTGCTTTCCCCTGCAGAACCAATCACCCCTAACTGCCTGCTTCTGCAGGCCCAGTCGCCCCCAACTGCCCTCCCCTGCAGGCTTGGTCCCCCCCAACTGACCTCCCCTGCTGGTCATCTTGTGGCCACATGGAGGCAGCCATCTTGTGTGTTTGATGCTTAATTTACATACTAGCCATGACTAGCATATCCCTCTTATTGTGTTGGTGTGATGGTCAATTTGCATACTGGTCATGACTAATTAACATATCTAGGCTAATTAGCATATCCCTCTCTTATATAGGATAACTTGTATTGTAACAGCATCAGAAAACTGGGATATTTAAGGATTCTTTTTCCTTAGGGTAGAGGGAGGGAGAAGGGAAAGGCAGGAATGCTCCCAGGAGCTAAGGGGGGTTTTTTTAGTATATTTTTAATTGGAGATTTTTTAAAGCATTAAATTGTTGTTATTACCAAATTTTCTCCTTTTCCATTGAAATTATTTTCCAGCTCCACTTAAGAAAATTGTGTTGTTGTTTTTACTTAGAAAAGTAGGTATGAAATGGCAGATATTTTAGGAGCATATATTTTTCATTGGCTTCTGGTGTTAGATTACAAAGCTGCCCAATAGTGAAGGTGCTTTAAGTCCCTATATTTTATGGCTAAAGCCTCAGTTCAAAAAACTTGGTGAAATCATTAAAATTCTTCTAAAATATAATTAGTAAAAGTATGCCTACAAAAAAAGTGATACATAAACATAAAACAAAATTCGGTAGGTGCAATAGGATAACATTTAAAAACATTTCTTTGTCTTCTAGTCTCCAGCTCTCCCCAGAGGTTACTGTTTTCAACTTGTGCCTCTTTCTCGAGATTACCTAGACACGCACAGCATGTATGTACTGTGTAGTTTTTGCTATTTACATAAGTTATGGCTTTCTATAAACGATTTCATACTTCTTTCAGGGAATACTGTGTATTTTAGAAATCATTACATACCAGTACAAAAATAGGTGCACCTTCCGATGAGCATTTATGTTTATAGTATTACATATGTCTCCTCCCCCCCCCCCGCCCCGATCATTTATGTTTTGACCAGAACTTTTCTGTTAAAAGGAAGACTGTGATATATTCTTATACAAACACTGCTTGTGTTTTATCCTCTTAAGAAATTGCATTATAGTCAGTGGATAGGTTACATTTATATAAGATTTTCTACATCTTACACATTCCTAAAATTTAGGATGTTGTTTTTTTACATAAATGATATAGGTGTACCTTTTCATTTAAAAATTAAATAGTAATATGCTTATTGTACACTTCTTTTCATAAATTGTATTTCTATGTGTGTCAGGCTTGCTTAGAAGCTGACACAGCTATAGTGGTCATAATGTTTCATTTTTGAGAGCCCAAGTGGAAAAGTTCTGCCAAATAATTAATATTCTGATTTCTGCAAATTCTATAACAGAAAGCATTATTTTAAAAAAGAAGCAAATCAATATGGTAGGATTTTCTAATTGTACTGTGGTAGCTTTTTTTTTAATGTTTGGGACCAGGTACCTATTTATTTTGGCTTACATTTATTAAGCACTATTGTTTACATTCTTTTTTGTTGTTGAATTTATTAAGGTGACACTGGTTAACAAAATTATACAAGTTTCAAGTGCACAGTTGTATCACACATTATCTATACACTATATGTTATGTGTTCATCACCCCAAGTCAAGTTTCCTTGCATCACCTTTATCCTCCCTAAGTTTGATAGCTTTTTAGTTTTAATTTACCACTATTTCCTTAGTGATTAGAGTTTTCATTTGCCTGCTTTTGTTAAAATGGCAGAAGACAAACTCAGACCATTGCTCAACATGCTAATATGTACTGTAAGACACTTTGCCATGCCACCAAATGACAGCAGAAATGTTTAGAAAAAAATTTTATTCTGCCTGTTTTCTTTGATTTTTAAGGAAGTAGATCAATGAGTTTTTTGAACGTAACATCTTCTAAGTTACAAGATTATATATATACACACACATCATCCCTTTTTAAAATATGTTTTTATTGATTTCATATAGGAAGAGAGAGGGAGCGAAACATCAATGATGAGAGAGAATCATTGATTGCCTCCTGTAAGCTCCCTACTAGGGATCAACCCTGCAATCCAGGCATGTACCCTGACCGGGAATCAAACTATGACCTCCTGGTTCATGGGTGATGCTCCACCAGTGAGCCGGCTGGGCCTATGCATCATCTTTTAATTCAGTGTAGTACTGCAATTCTTCTTCCTGAAGGTAAAATGTCCTTTGATTTCAGGGCTTTCTTTTGTGTCTGTAAACTAGCTCTTGTCTTTAACTTTGGCCAAGTTCTCAAATGATTGTTTTGGGCCGCAAACAGCCTAGATTTGTTTCAAAAGCTCTAATGCTATCTCATGATAATCAGAAGAAACATCCATTTCAGTGGTGTACAGTCTTCCTCTCCCCCTTCCCAGGATTCACACAGAACTCGAAGCTGGTATACGAGAGGCTCAGAATTCACCATCCTCTGGTGCCCTTCCAGCGGCCCAGTGCCCATTTCTGCAGTTTTTCTAGAAAAGCTAAGATACTGTCAGTAGTCAAGCTATGTACCCGGCTCTCCTCAGTGACGGTACAAGGATCTTGCCCATATTCTGCTGCTGCAGCACACAGTTTTATTGTTTTACCAAAGATCCTAAGCTCTAGGTTCTATCAGTTCAGAACACATTAGATGCATAGCCTATCTAATTGGCATTCAGAAAGAGTTTGGGGTAGAAGTGAGGTAGCATATGTACAGGTAATAGGTTTGGAGTCCCACATTGGGGTTCAAAAGGCCCAGCCACTTACCACCTGTGTGACTTGGGGAAGCCACTCAGCCACTTGGAACCTAAATTCCTTGTCTCTTAAATGAGTAGCAATTGTGATCGTGTTGAGCACTTATTGTAATAAAATCATGAAGTACTTTGTTTATAGCTTGGCATATTAAAGGTTTTATTAAATAGCAACTTCTGTCATTTGTTTTTCATAATATTTTTGTTCATCTGTCAGTATTATGGATACTAATGTTTGTACCCAAGTCCTTTGGATTCCATTTTTAATGTTTTCTGTTTGCCTTTTTATTTTTTTCATTTTTTTATTACATAAAGTATTACAAAGATTAGTACATATATCTCTTTTTTTCCCTGCCCTTCCCCCAGCCTTTCCTAGCCCCAGTGTTTTGTGTCCATTGGTTATGAATAAATGCATGCATAAAAGTCCTTTGGTTGATCTGTTACCCTCCCCCAGAACCTTCCCAGTCCTTGTTGCTGTGATTTGACAGTCTGTTTGATGCTGCTCTGCCTCTGTATCTATTTTTGTTCACCAGTTTATAATGGGCAATATTATCCATAGATGAGTGAGGACATGTGGTATTTTTCTTTCATTGACTGGCTTATTTCACTTAGCATTATGCTCTCCAGTTCCATCCATGCTGCTGCAAATGCTAAGAACTCCTTCCTTTTTAGAGCAGCATAGTATTCCATTCTGTCAATGTACCACAGTTTTCTAATCCATTCATCTGCTGATGGGCACTTAGGCTGTTTCCAAATTTTAGCTATGGTAAAATGTGCTGCTATGAACATAGGGATGCATATATCCTTTCTGATTGGTGTTTCTGGTTTCTTGGGATATATTCCCTGAAGTGGGATCACTGGGTCAAAAGAGAGTTAGTTCCATTTTTTAATTTTTTGAGGAAACTCCATACTGTCCTCCGTAGTGGCTGCACCAGTCTGCATTCCCACCAGCAGTGCACGAGGCTTCCTTTTTCTCCGCATCCTCTCCAGTACTTGTCGTTTGTTGATGATAGCCATTCTGACAGGTGTGGGATGGTACCTCATCGTTTTGATTTGCATCTCTCGATGATTAGTGACTTTGAGCATGTGTTCATATGTCTCTTGGCTTTCTGAATGTCTTCTTTTGAAAAGTGTCTATTTAGGTCCTTTGCCCATTTTTTGATTGGATTGTTTGTCTTCTTTTTGTTAACTTGTATGAGTTCCCTATAAATGTTGGAGATTAAACCTTTATCAGTGATAACATTGGCAAATACGTCCTCCCATGTAGTGGGCTTTCTTGTTGTTTTGCTGATGGTTTCTTTTGCTGTGCAGGAGCTTTTTATTTTCATATAATCCCAGTTGTTTATTTTCTCTTTAGTTTCCAATACCCTACGGGCTGTATGGATGAAGAAACCACTTTGGCATATGTCTGAGATTTTGTTGCCTTTGTATTCCTCTAGTATTTTTATGGTTTCCCGTTTTACGTTTAAGTCCTTTATTCATTTTGAGTTTATTTTTGTGTATGGTATAAGTTGGTGGTCTAGTTTCATTTTTTTGCATATATCTGTCCAATTTTCCCAGCACCTTTTATTGAAGAGACTGTCTTGATTTCATTGTATGTTCTTGCCTCCTTTGTCAAATATTAATTGAGCATATTGGTTCAGGTCAATTTCTGGGTTCTCTATTCTATTCCATTGATCTATATGTCTATTCTTGTGCCAGTACCAGGCAGTTTTGAGAACAGTGGCTTTATAATACAGCTTGATACCTGGTATTGAGATCCCTCCTACTTTGTTCTTCTTTCTCAGGATCGCTGCAGCTATTTGGGGTCTTTTTTTATTCCACATGAATTTTTGAAGAGTTTGTTCTAGGTCTGTAAAATATGCCGTTGGTATTTTAATGGGGAGTGCATTGAATTTATAGATTGCTTTGGGTAGTATTGACATTTTAATGATATTGATTCTACCAATCCATGATCATGGTATGTTCTTCCATCTGTTTGACTTCCTCTATCTCTTTTTTCAGCGTCCTGTAGTTTTCTGAGTAGAGGTCTTTTACCTCTTTAGTTAAGTTTATTCCTAGGTATCTTAGTTTTTTTGGTGTGATGGTAAATGGGATTGGTTTTTTTTTTTTAAATATACTTTATTGATTTTCTACAGAGAGGAAGGGAGAGGGTCAGAGAGTCAGAAACATCGATGAGAGAGAAACATCGATCAGCTGCCTCCTACACACCTCCCACTGGGGATGTGCCTGCAACCACGGTACATGCCCTTGACCAGAATCGAACCTGAGACCTTTCAGTCCGCAAGCTGATGCTCTTTCCACTGAGCCAAACCGGTTAGGGTGGGATTGTTTTTTTAGTCTCTCTTTCTGTACGTTCACTATTGGTGTACAAAAATGCCATAGATTTCTTGGCGTTAATTTTGTATCCTGCTACATTGCCGAATTTATTAAGTCTAGTAATTTTTTGATGGAGTCTTTAGGGATTTTTATGTACAATAACATGTCATCTGTGAATAAGGACAGTTTTACTTCTTCTTTTCCAATTTGGATGCCTTTTATTTCTTCTTCTTGTCTAATCGCAATGGCTAATACTTCCAGTACTATGTTGAACAGTATGGTGAGAGTGGGCATCCCTGTCTTGTTCCTGTTCTAAGGGGAAATGGTTTCAATTTTTGCCCATTGAGTATGATGTTGGCTGTGGGTCTGTCATAAATGGCTTTTATTATGTTGAGGTATGATCCTTCTATTCCTACCTTGCTGAGAGTTTTTATCAAAAAAGGGTGCTGGATTTTGTCAAATGCTTTTTCTGCATCAATTGATATGACTATGTGGTTTTTATCTCTTAATTTGTTTCTGTGATGTATCACATTTATTGATTTGCGGATGTTGTACCATCCTTGCATCCCTGGGATAAATCCTACTTGATCATGGTGTATGATCTTTCTGATGTACTGCTGGATCCGATTTGCTAGGATTTTGTTGAATATTTTGGCATCTATGTTCATGAGGGATATCGGCCTGTAATTCTCTTTCATTGTGTTGTCTTTGTCTGGTTTTGGTATTAGAGTAATGCTGGCTTCATAGAATGAGTTTGGAAGTGTTCCTCTTGAATTTTTTGGAATAGTCTGAGGAGGATAGGTTTTAGATCTTCCTTAAATGTTTGGTAAAACTCCCCTGTGAAGCCATCTGGCCTCAGGCTTTTGTTTCCTGGGAGCTTTTTTATTACTGCTTCAATTTCTTCCATAGTGATTGGCCTATTGAAATTTTTAGATTCTTCCTGATTGAGTTTTGGAATGTTGTATTTTTCTAGGAATATGTCCATTTCCTCCAGGTTATCCAGTTTGTTGGAATAGAGTTGTTCATAGTATTTTTTAACAATCCTTTGTATTTCTGTGGGGTCTGTTGTTATTTCTTCTCTTTCATTTCTGATTTTGTTTATTAGGGTCTTCTCTCTTTGCTTCTTGGTGAGTCTGGCTAGAGGTTCATCAATCTTGTTTATCCTTTCAAAGAACCAGCTCTTGGTTTTATTGATCTTTGTATTGTCTTTTTGGTCTCCATGTCATTTATCTCCTCTCTGATCTTTATTATTACCTTTCAGCAGCTTACACTGGGCTTTTCTTGTTGTTCTCTTTCCAAATCTTTGAGTTGTAAGGTTAGGAAACTTATTATCATTGTTTCTTGTTTTCTGCAGTAGGTTTGTAGAACTATGAACTTCCCTCTCAAGACTGCTTTCACTGTGTCCCATAGATTTTGGATTGTTTTCATTGTCATTTGTTGCCATGATGTTTTTTATTTCTTCTTTGATTCTGTGGTAACCTAGTCATTGTTTAAAAGCATGCTGTTTAGTCTTTGTGTGTTTGATTTTTTTGGATTGTTTTTATTGTAGTTGATTTCTAATTTTATGCCATTGTGATCTGAGAAGATGCTTGATATGATTTCTGTCTTCTTGAATTTGAAGAGACTTTGCCTGTGCCCCAACATATGATCTGTCTTTGAGAATGACCCATGTGCACTTGAAAAGAATGTATATTCTGTGGCTTTGGGGTGAAGTGTTCTGAAGATGTCAATTAAGTCCATCTGCTCTATTGGGTCATTTAGGATTGATGTTTCTTTGCTGATTTTTTGTTTAGAGGATTTTTTCAGTGGTGATAGTGGGGTATTAAAGTCTCCCACTATGATTTTATTGCTGTCAATCTCCCTTGATATCTTCCAGAAGTTTTTTTTATGTATTTGGGTGCTCCTATATTGGGTGTGTATATGTTTACCAGAGTTATTTCTTCTTGTTGAATGGCTCCCTTTAGTATTATGAAGTGGTCTTATCTCTTTATGTCCTTCACTTTGAGATCTAATTTGTCAGATATAAGTATTGCTACCCCAGTTTTTTGGTTTTTTTTTTCATTTTCATTCGCCTGTAAAACCTTTTTCCATCCCTTCGCCATCAGTCTGTGTGCGTCTTTTTTTCTGAGGTGGGTTTCCTGTAGACAGCAGATAAATATAGGTCATGTTTTCTTATCCACTCAGTTACCCTATGTCTTTTGATTGGGGCATTCAGTCCATTTACATTTAAAGTTATTATTGATAAATACTTGTTTGTCGCCATTTTTATTCTTTACGCCTGTGTTCCTTCTTGGTTTCCTATTTTTTCTTTTTACAGTAGGCCCTTTAACATTTCTTGCATTGCTGGTTTAGTAGTAACAAACTCCCTTAGTCCTCTTTTGTCTGAGAAGCTCCTAATTTCACCCTCAATTTTGATTGATAGCCTTGCTGGGTACAGTATTCTTGGATTCAGACCCTTCCTTTGCATGACTTTGTATATTTCATTCCATTCCCTTCTTGCCTGATGTGTTTCTGTTGAGAAATCAGTTGGTAGTCTGATGGGGGATCCTTTGTAAGTAACTTTCTGTCTCTCTCTGGCTGCCTTTAAGATTCTTTCTTTGTCATTGGTGTTTGCCAATCTTCTATAATAAAAGAGAAATATGCAAATTTGACTGTTACCACCAGCCAATCAGAGCGGCTGTATGCAAATTAACCCAGCCAAGATGGAGGCTGGCAGGGCGGCTTTGCACTGAGAGCCTCCACGGCTGGCCGGCATAGCTGTGCCAGGTGTGTCAGCTCAGTGGGAGGGGGGGATCTGGCCTGGGGCCTCCTCGGGGCATCCAGGCGCAGCTGTCCTGGGTCTGCTACCTAGCTCCGCCCCCGGGAGCCTCCGAAGGGTATCCAGGAGCGCCTGTCCAAGGTCCACTGCCTGGCTCCACCCCCTGGAGGCCTCCCCGGGGCATGCAGGAGCACAGGGCCTCTGCAGGGTGTGCAGAAGCAGCCGTCCTGAGTCTGCTGCCTGGCTTTGCCCCCCCGGGGGCCTCTGCGGGACATCCAGGAACGCCTGTCCTGGGTCCACTGCCTGGTTCTGCCCTGGGGGCCTCCACAGGGTGTCCAGGAACACCCATCCAGGGTCCGCTACCTTCATCCGCCCCCCAGGGGCCTCCACAGGGCGTGCGGGAGCATCTGCTGCACAGTGCGGAGAATCCGAAGCCAGTCCACTGCCCAGCTCCACCCCGGGTGTGTTTGCTCAGCAGCATGGCCCCACCGAGGGATTCTGCACCAGCGTCCGCCCCTGGCTTGCCACCGAACTCTGCGCCAGGTGTGTCCCCTCAGTGGTGTGGGCCCACCAGGCATGTGCAATCGTGGGCCCTCCGGTGGGAAACGTCCAGGCCTGCACTAATGGCTCTCAGCCCCTCACCGAGGGCACAGGCCGGGCTGAGGGACCCCCATCCCCACCCCCCCAGTGCACAAATTTTTGTGCACCGGGCCCCTAGTTTAATTATAATGTGCCTTGGCGTTGGTCTTTTGTGGTTCATTTTGTCTGGGACTCTGTGAACTTCTTGGATTTGTGTGGATTTTTTCTTCTCTATATCAGGGAAGTTTCCTGTCATTATTTCTTCAAACAAGTTTTCTATTCCTTGCTCAGTTTCCTTTCCTTCTGGCACCCCCATTATGTGTATGTTGTTTCATTTTGTGTTGTCTCAAAGTTCTCTTAGGCTCTCCTGCTTTTTAATTCTTTTTTCTAGGTGCTGCTCTGCTTGGGTATTTTTTTCTACCTTGCCTCCTAGCTCACAGATGCGGTCCTCTGCTTCGTCTAGTCTACTATTGATGCTTTCTATTGAGTTTTTTATAACGCTGGTGTCATTTTTCATTTCTTCTTGGTTCTTCATTTCCTCTTGGTTCTTACACATATTGTTGAATTTGTCTTCCATTCTTTTCATCCACCTTATGACCATTTCTCTGAATTCTTTCTCCGACAAGTTGCTTGCCTCCATTTCATTTACTTCCCTTTCTAGTGATGCCTGTTTTTCTTTCATATGCAGGCTGTTTCTTTGTCTCCCCATGATCTCTCTTCTCTGGGTATCTGGTTATATAGTTTTTTCTCTCCTTTGTTGATTTAAAGGCACAAAATACAACACAGCAAGGCACAATGCACAAGGAACTGAACCCAAATGTATTCACGATACTTACAACCCCACTAAAGGTTACCACCATAAAAGAGAATTAGGGGATAAAAAAGAAAGTAGAAGAAAAAAAGAAAGGAAAAAGGGAGTGCCAAAACAAAGTTGGGAAAAGGAAGGAAAAGAAAAAAAAGTACGAGCGATAAAAAGAGAATGAAGTGAAGAGGGGAAGAAACTGGAGAGAAAACTCAAATAGAACAGCCACTAATAAATGCCAGCAACAAAGACCTAGAAATGAATGGAATTCATCAGCTAATCAATCAATTAACAATTAATATCTAACAAGGTAAGGAGAAATGGAATAAAAAAAAGCCAAAATACAACAAAAAGAAAAAGCAAAACAGTCTCAGCAACAAACATAAAAAACCCCAATATAATCAACAATTAAGCAAACAACAATAGCAGAACAACAGAGAGAGAAAAATTTTTGGATAATCAAGAAAGAGAAGAGTGAGGTATCTGGACTTGGAGCAGGGGATTGGAAATTAGATATCTTAGTATGAAATTGTAACGGGGGTAAAAAGAGGAAATAGGGAAAATCTAAAGCATGAGTAGGGTAAGAGAAACTAGACAACAATGGGAAAAGTGAGGAAGAGAGTGTTGGCATAAAGGTAAAGCTGAGATAGAGTAAAATGATGCTATAGGAAAACTGAAAATAGAATGAAGAACACTAATCTCAAAATAAAAGAAAATGACTCAGAAAAAGAAAAAAATAGTAGTAGTAATAATATTGATTAAAAATAAAGATACAATAATTAAAAAGGTAAAATCAAGTGAGGAAAAAAGACAAAATTGTTTCTTAAAAGGAAAAAAAATTTTAAAATGCAGTAGTGAGAGTCATTCACTTCTGCTCTTCTTATTGGTACGCCTTTGTCTTGTCAGCTATTCAGGAGAGTATTAAAGTTCCCTGCTATTCACTGCTCCTCTGTATTGTAAACCACTGTCCTAATTTTAAAGCCGACAGTATTTCTGCCTTTATTTGTGTTTACAGAAGAGTCAGTTTGTGAATTATCCTCTGGGTGGCAGTGTTTCTGGAGTGACCTCCGTGGCTATAAGTCCTCTCTAGCCGGTATTTAGGTTTTGTTTTCCTTATCGCACTTAGTACTAGTTTGGGGGAATGGACTGCCCCAGAGCTGGTTTCCGAATCCATCACTCCCTGCTCTGCTTCTCAAGACCCACAAACACAGCTTTCCCCTGCAGTCTCCGTGAGCAACCCCAATTGGGCGCTCCTAAGTATTGGGTTTAACAATCACAAGCATAGATTTAACGCGAGGAAAAAGGAGCCCCTCCGAGGACATGTGCAGGCTCGCAGCCTCCACCATCCAGCTTTGCGTGCAACTCTCCCAATGTCTCTTCTCCGCGTCCTAAAACCAAGGCTGTCGTTTCATGCCCATATCAGTTATGGGGTGGTTTTTTAGTGTTCCCTTCTGCTAGCAACCTGCGGGACCCCTTCCCACACTCAAGTCACGCTGGCGTGAACAGCCTTGGACTTCGTGGAGCACAGACTTTCCCGCACGTTTGACTCTCCCACCTGGAATACAAACCATGCCTTTAGCGAAATCTGACCTTTCTGTGAGGAGGAGCAGGGCTCGTTTGGGTCCACGTATTCTTGGTTTGAGCTCCAGTGTTCCTGGGTTCCTGGCTGGTCCCTGGGTGTCCTGTTCGCAGTATCCCTGGATGTATACAATTCTGGAAACAGTTACCCAAGATGGACCGGTCTCCACAGGAGGGTCGGCAGCTCCAGGAGAGATTTCAGCAGCCGTGGAGGCAGTGCCCGGTGAAGGGAGCCCCATTCGGGTTCTCCAACAGTCCTCTGGAATATAGCTGTCGCACACCCACAAATTTACACGCTCGGTACCTCCATACACTCTCCATTCCTTCTCTCACTCTGTCTTTCAGTCTGCATTCTTGTCGGCAGCCATCTTTCTCCATCCTGTTTGCCTTTTAGAGATTTTTCTTGTGACTCGTGGAAGGTCCTACTCTGCATATGTTATTAGAATGTGTGCCAGGCCTTGTGTTAAGTGTGTGGTCTGTCCAGAGCAGTAAACAGTTTACAGTTTATGCCCAGGAGGCATAATTTGTGTTTGTGTTTTATGGGTAAAGGGGGTTCCCTTCTCAACATGTTAATATAGGGGTGCTCCAAGGCCCAGGTCTACACTTGGCTCTCTTGGTGACCTTCTCCAGTGTTCTTCCATCCGTGAGTCTCCACTCAGACTTGCCCCCTGAACTTTGAGCTTGTATCTGCCTAAAATTCCACTTTGATATCTAATAAGCATCTCATACTATGTCAATCCAAACTCAAGAATTCTACCCCTCACAGCTTGCTCATACATCAGCCAATAAATGGCAAGTCCATTTTTTTCAGTGAGTCAGGCCCCAAATTTGACTGTTTACTCTTATTTTCCTCTTCTAACCCATATCCCAACCCAACCCTAAACTGTTGACCCGACATTCAAAATACACAATATTTGCAGAATATGGCCACTTCACCCTCCACAGCTGTCACCCTTTCATTAGAGCCCCTGCTGGGTTTTCTTGATTTCTGTTTTGCTTGTCTACCGTCTAAGCAAAGGTCCATCTGATCCCATCGCTTCACAGATTCCTCCAGGTTTCCCGTCTCAGAGCAATAGCCTTATCCTCCTCGTCGGCCAACAGAGCCAAACACAGCCTGTCGCTGGGCCCTCATCTGCCGTTTCCCCTTCTCTCCTTGAAGTCAGCGGCTTCCTGGTTCTTTAGCCAGTGTTCCTGTTCCCTCAGCTGGGATGCCTTTTCGCCCAGATGCTTTTATGCCAGCTGCATGATTCTGCTTACATGTGGCCTTCTCTTCCTGCCTTTTTATAAAAGTGCACCTTGCCCGGTATCCTCTACCCAGTTGCTTTCTTTATTTTTCTCTATAGCTTATCGTTAACATACTTTACCTATTTGTGTGGTTTATTACCTGTTTTCTCTCACTAGAAGGCAAGCTCCATGAGGGAAGGAGTTTTGTTCCTTTGAGCAGTATGTGCTCAGTGCTAGAGCCACCAATACTGGATATTCAGTATTAGTGTTAAATGCATGGGCCGGGTGGGTTCCGGGATCTCAGAAGGAAGGCACTTAGTCTTGCTGGAGGGCTCCAGGGAGACTTCCTAGAGGAGGTGATACTAGCAAGTCTTTATAGACAAATTGTTCTTGTCAGGAGGCAAAGATAGGAAAACTCTCCAGACAGAAGAACTATATACATGTGAACACATCAAGGCACACAACAACCTAGAGAAGTGGACCTGCCAGTCCTGAAGAAATACAAAGTTTGAGATTCAGAAGATGATACAGTGAAACGCCAGGAAACCATGCGGGGAAGCAGGTGTGGATGGACTGCCGCTTCCTAGGACACTTTTAGTTTAGAATGTGGGTGGTGTCCAATGAAATTCCCCCCGGGACCGTGCGAGGAAATGGCTTAATACAATAACTTGGTGCACACCACCATGTGTGTCCCGCCAGAGCAAAGGGGTGATCTGGTCAAGGAGAGGATGGCGAGGACCATAGGGGGAAAGACTGCACAGAATTACTGAGCAGAGAGGTGGCTGGCCTGTGTGACCCCCCCCCCAGGTGCCAGGAAACAGACATATAATACAGTATTTAGAATGTGCCCAGGTTTTAGCAACGTTGAAAAGAGCACTTTCTCGGCATTAGAATAGTTCTTAATTAGCTTAACTGCAGTGTTTTCTGCAAGGCTTTCCCACAAACCTATGCAAAGAACAGGAAAATGCTCTTTCTAGGGGTGTCCTCTAAGCTGGCACTCATCCCTGCTCAAGCCCATGGGATTGTACCTACTAAATAGAAAGGACCCCCTATTTGCCTCCTAGGGATGTGCTGTGTGGCACTTGCATGATTTAATCCATTCAAATAATTTTGCCCATTCATTAACCATTAAGTGCCTAAAGTTAGGTCCTGAGGATTCATAGGTAATGTTTAAAAGCAGTCATAGTGTAGAGGAGGAAACGGGAGGGTTAAGTGTGACAAGGCAAACAAACAGGAGCCTGCTCACGAAGGTCAAAGGTCGGGGGAGCCACCAACCTCTTGCTGACATCACTGAGGCTATTGTAATTGTCAGCATTCACCTCAGGAGCAAGTATCATTTCCCCAGTTTGTTGCAGGGCTGAGGGACATGTCAGTGCTGGTTTGCACAGGTGCTCCAGGAAAAATCACACTTTAGGCATAATTTCCAACACCGGTCTGTCAGCTCTGTGAGCAGAGGCTGACAAGTTGGACTAGATTTGGCTCCAGCGCCAAGTGGGCATTGCGAGGAGCTGTGGGACTGCCCTTGGGCTGTGGTCGGGAAGCCCACTTGTAACGCGGGCTAGTTGTAGGGACCTCAGCTCAGGAAAATGCATTTCATGAATGTTCTGGGGCTGCTGCAAAGCTTTGGTGGGAGGAGTCCTTTCACTGACTCATCCAAATATTTCAGTGCCCCAGATCTGCCAGGTGCTAAGTCCAGTCATTGGAATATAACAGCAGCTAAGACTTACTCCTTATCCCAATGGGCTTAGTTTCTATAGGAGAACAAAATAAAAGTTTAAAATTGTATTAGCTCCAATTGTGAAATTGCCAATATTGAACCATCTTTGACCTGTAAAACAGCAAATTCATATCAAGTTGATATGAAAGAAATAAGGGACTGAGTTGGGGAAAATACAGGGTGGGGAGATCACAAAACGTGTGTGAGAAGGTGGCATATAAGAGGCCATGCGGAAGAAGAGAAGGCTAGGTCCTCCTCTGCATTTTTAAATACATTTTTATTGATTTTAAAGAGGAAGAGAGAGATGGAAGTATCAATAATGAGAGAGAATCACTGATCAGCTGCCTCCTTCACCCCCCATACTGGGGATTGTATGTGCCTTTGACCGTAATTGAACCTGGGACCCTCTAGTCTGCAGGCCAACGCTCTATCCACTGAGCAAACCAGCTAGGGCCTCCTCTTTTATTTAAATCATGATGGTGATGCAGTGCCAGGGGTCGTGGCTGCCCTGGGCCTATGGGGCTGCAGCTGGGCCTCACGCCAGTCTGGACAGCCCAGCTCCTCAGGCGCAGTTGCTTCACCTTTTGATTTTCCAAGATAAGGCAAACATGGCTTTAAAAAAAAAGAGCGTTTAAAAGAATAATGCTTTAGATATTTAAGTTGAAATGTAGTTTTATGTGAAATCTCCCAAATTTTATGTCAGCTTTTATTTCTTTACTAGAAGCCTGGTGCACTCGGGGCAGGGGCGGGGGGTCCCTCAGCCCAGGTTGCACCCTCTCATAGTCTGGGACCCCTCAGGGGATGTCCACCTGCTGGCTTAGGTCCGCTCCTGGGGTGGGGGGGGGAGGGAAGGGGTCAGGCCTAACCTGCTGGTCAGACATCCCTCTGGCAGCCTGGGAGTCCGTGGGGAGCGGATCTAAGCTGCAGTTGGACATCCTCAGCACTGTCAAGGAGGCGAGAGAGGCTCCTGCCACCGCCACTGCACTCACAGCCGTCAGCCTGGCTTGTGGCTGAGCAGAGCTCCCCCTATGGGAGCACACTGACCATCAGGGGGCAGCTCCTGCATTGAGCATCTGCCCCCTGGTGATCAGTACACATCATAGCAACCGGTTGTTCCTGGTTGTCCTGCTGTTAGGGTCAATTTATAAATTACCCTTTTATTATATAGGATTTATTTATTTAAAAAATGGTTTGCAAGCCAAACAATGTAACTGCTTGCCAGGAGCAGCCCACTCAACACCAATTTGCAATCTTCACTTGAAAGCATTCCAGGTAGAGGGAACAGCATGTGCAAAGACCGTAGGCAAGAGAGGGCTTGGCTTGTTCAGGGAACAGAAAAGAGGGCAGCATGTCCAGAGCTGAGTGAACCCGTAAGAAAGGGTGTGTGAGTGAGGTTGGAAAGGAGCCAGAATCCAGGAGCTCACTGCAGTGCAGGGCCAGAAGTGCAGGATAGAAGTACAAGTTTAGTGGGTGCTCCTCTCGACAAGTGTGTGCCCAGGATGACAGAGCGGCATCTGCCTGGAGGAAGGCTTTTCCTAAGCCACACAAAGATGCCATGAATGCTGCAGGTCTCCATGCATTTGTCCATTTTACAGTTCAGTAAGCGGCCCAAAGGCAACCATAGTAGCCGTGTCCGCATCTGGCTTTGGTTTTCTTAGAATTGGAGGCCCATATCCGTTAGACCACAAAACACTAACTACCTCTCCAGTTGAGATCTGAGTCCATGACAGTGCCCTTTGGAGAGTGCTCATCTGCATCACTTGAAGGGAATGCACCCATTAATGTAGAGGCCAAAAAAGGACTTTAAATATTAAGTTGCATAGAGAGTAACAGTGAGCTGGAGACTCAACCCCACCACACTGAAGACCAGGCTCCTTCAACTATGTTGTGTTGGGCTAGTGACCAACCTGTCAAGGGTTAGTGCCTCATTTTCAAGGAAAGGTGAGTGTAACTTAACGATTTACAGTTGAACTATATGAATTACTCTTGTGAGAGAGCATCCTTTTCTTATGGAGTGCGAAGTCCTCAAAATCAAAAGGGTCCTCTGCTCAGGGATCTTAGAAACCTAGAGGAAGATGAAATTCAAGAAGTAAAGGTGGATAGTGGATGAAATTGGGATTTTTCCCCCCACTCAATAGGTGTTGAATAAAATATTTCAGGAATTCAGTGAGCAGGTCTTCGGTGACGTGATATGATTTTGGCCTGGAAATGTTCAAGAGGCCGAGGAGTAGAGAGCAAGGACTTAGGGGGTCAGGGGGAAGGAGGGCAGCGGCCACAGTGTGAGGCCCGGGCAAAAGTGTGTGCAGCATGGAGAGAGCTTGCAGTTTAGGGGAAGCACCCAAGGGTTGGGGTGGGAGGATGCTGAGTTAGCTTTCAGCACTAAATGTGTAGAGAGAGCTCTTCATGGAAACCCACCTCCAGTTCTGTGCCACATATTAGAATATTTGAAGAGAGAAAGCATAATGAATGACATTTCCCAGATGCTCCACGTGGGTTATTTAATTTACTTTGTAGATGAAAATGGATCTGATTTAATTATTTTTATTGTTTGTAAGCTGATGTTTTTATCGGTAGAATTAAAGTGAAAATTGTGTTTTTAAGATAAAAATCAACATTATTGCTTGTATTTTGCTAATTAAAAGCAAAAGTTGGCAAACCTTCTCTGTAAAGGTGCCAATATTAAATGTTTTCAACATTGTAGGCCGAATTGTTGCAATCACACACGTTGCTGTGTTAGTACAAAAGCAGCTATGGGCATATGTAATGAGTGCCACTGGCTGCCTTCCAATGAGACTATTTATAGATACTGAAATCTGCATTGTAATTAATTTTCACCTGTAATGAAATATTTGTTTTTTGATTAAATTTTTAAAAGTTATTGTCTCGCTTGGCTGGTGTGGTTCAGTGGTTGAGCATCAACCCATGAACCAGGAGGTCATGGTTCAATTCCTGGTTAGGGCACCTGCCTGGGTTGCGGGCTCAATCCCCAGTGTGGGGTGTTCAGGAGGCAGCTGATCAATGATCCTCTCTCATCATTTATATTTCATCTCTCCCTCTCTGAAATCAATAAAAAAAAAAAATACAGTCTCTACAAAAACAGGTGGGGAGCAGATGTGGTCCATGAGCTACAGTTGCTGACCCTGCATTAGACATGTTATAAAACAGTCATGTTTTTCCCAGGGCCCGTGGTCTGTTTTTCTCAGCTGTCGATAGTTCTGATCAGGGGGCTCTTGTATTGTTGTAATGAAGAGGTTTCCTTAACTTCCAGGTTGGAGGTGGAAGAAGGCATAGAGAGGATGAATGGTGATGGAGAAAAAAAACAAAAAAACAAAGCAGCCCAGCCTCAGTGGCTCGGAGGTTGAGCGTGGACCAGGAAATCACAGTTTATTCCCAGTCAGGGCACATCCCCAGGTTGTGGGCACTATCTCCAGTGGGGAGTATGCAGGAGGCAGCCGATCAATGATTCTTATTATTGATGTTTCTATCTTCCTCTCTGAAGTAAAAAAAATATATATTTAAAAAAAAACAACACTAACAAAAAACTTCCAGTAGCGATTCTGAAACTGGCTTGCATCTGAATCACCCAAGAGTTTGCTAAAATGCAGGTTGAGGGCCCATACCCTGAGTTTCTGGTTCAGTAAGTCCACGTGAGGCCCAAGCACTTGCATTTTAAGCAGGTGAGGCAGCTGCCGTTCGGTGCCAGCACTTTGAGAACCGCTGGTTAGAGCTGAGGGTGCCCAGCGCTGCGGGAACAAAAGGTGGCCTCTTTGACTCAGTGGCCTTGGAGTAGCTATTGACCTTGCTGCTTCGATTTGATTTCTGTGAGACACCCAAAATTCTAATTTGAACCAAATGTATAACTTCCCCATCTATTTTAGTATTTTCCTGCCATCAATTTCTGTTTTAAACACCTAAGAACTAGAGGCTGTTTTATAACAGTGTTGGGGAAAGATATGTACCTAGGAGAATTATAAATAAAGGAATATATATTATTATGTATGGTATATATTATGAAAACATGTTATATATGTAATAGATATCTTGTATCAGTTTTTCTTTTATTTTTAATATGTGTTGTTTTTTTTTTATTTCAGAGACAGGGAGAAGGAGAGAGGGTTAGAAACATCAATGATCAGAGAGAATCATTGATCAGCTGCATCCTGCACACTCCCTTCTGGGAATGGAGCCTGAAACCTGGGCATGTGTCCTTAACCAGGAATCGAACCTTAAACCTGTGACTTCTTGTTCATGGGTCTACACTCCATCACTGAGCCTCACCAGCCTGGCTGATTTAATATTTTGACATTTGAATTTTCACAGCTATTTCCTTTCTTGCTGTGCCTTCTCTTTTCACATTTTTATTATGGGTAAAAGTTTTAAATTTTATTGTAGCTTAATTTAGAAAATTTTTCCCTTGTGATTTGGGGAAATTATTTTGATGTTTATCTTCTTTAAAAAATTCTTCTCTTCTTTGAGGTCATGAAGATGTCTCCTATAGTTTCTTCTAAAAGTATTGAGTTTTTAAAATTTCTTTAAAAGTTTCATTGTTCTTACTCTTGAGTCTTTGGTCCAGCTAGAAATAACTTTTTTTTTTAAATTTATCTTTATTGTTCAGATTATTACAGTTGTTCCTCTTTTTTCCCCCATAGCTCCCCTCCTCCCATTTCCCACCCCAACCACTGTCCTTGCCCCCCCACTGTCCTCATCCATAGGTGTACAATTATTGTCCAGTCTCTTCACGCATCCCCAACACCCTTAACCCCCGAAAATTGTCAGTCCACTCCCTTTCTATGCCTCTGATTCTATTCTATTCACCAGTTTATTCTGTTCATCAGATTTTTTATTCACTTGATTCTTAGATTCACTCGTTGATATATA